>QRFB01027729.1:0-14305 GCA_008931105.1 Oenanthe javanica | reverse complement strand
GTGCTTAAAATGTGTACTTAAATAGACAACATCTTTGTCAATATATAAAAGAAAAAAAAAGAAGACACATATGCATTATGCCCACATGTACTTAATGGATTAGCATAATGTTGTGGTATGAACAGATTGAAATGGAGCAGAACAACTCGGAAAAAGGACGGGCTGCAGGTTATGTCAGTGCTGGTGCTTCTGCTACTACTAGTGCTGATTGGGCATTCTCNCTAATGTATTAGCATAATGTTGTGGTATGAACAGATTGAAATGGAGCAGAACAACTCGGAAAAAGGACCGGCTGCAGGTGATGTCAGTGCTGGTGCTTCTGGTACTGCTAGTGCTGATGGGGCATTCTCTCAGCACCAAGTCAATCCAATGGGAGACCCTGCCCAGGTCAGGTTTTGGTTTGAGAACCAGCAAACTCAAATAGAGGTATCTAAATGTTTATTTGTATATTCTTTTTAATGCTATATATATGTCTTAACTAGAATCAGCCATGTTGCTTCATGCTTACTTTTGGTACTTTGCCCCTCTACGGTCAACCTCTCTTACTAGGCATGTTATTTTGTAAGTTACATAAATTTACCTCTCAAATATTTCTAGAGCCCTGAACGCCGCCAGGAAAACGAGGCTCTGGAATTTGAGATAAATTCCTCCGAGCTCAAAATGAACTATACAGGGTAGCTCTTAGAGAGAATATTTGCCTTGGCTGTTTGAACACAATGTTGGAAAATATTTTTTTGAAAGAGGAGGTACGATTAACTCAATTCTTTCTAACTTTCATGATTTACCATTCTAATTCTATGCCCATTAATGTTTCTGACTATAATAATCTCACTTACAAATATTTTGCTAACTCATTGTTTTTTCTTGACATATCTTCTTAAAATAATTGTTTGATTTCCTTTTGTAGCTGAAGATGCTTAAGTCACACGTTTCTCGTCATATCGATGTTCAAAATCCAGAAAACCTTCCTGCCCACATACAAATATTTTGCTAGCTCATTGTTTTTTCTTGATAAATCTTCTTAAAATAATTGTTTGATTTCCTTTTGTAGCTGAAGATGCTTAAGTCAGAGATTTCTCGTCATATCGATGTTCAAAATCCAGAAAACCTCCCTGTGGTGTCTCAAAATCCACAAGACGTCCCATAATATTTCAAAATCCACAAGGCCGAAAATGCAAGTTATTACGGAGTTGATCTAGTGTATGCAAATACTAGTATTGTAAAGTCCTAAATTTCCAAAATTTTATAATTGAGACTTTATAAAGAAGATTTAACTTTCATTATTTATTAATGAAATGTTTAATTCTGTTTGTGTTAAGAAAAGAACAAGCTTTAAAATTTATGGAAAAAAATTAAAATCGTGCTCTACGTATAAAATATCAATTGTTGCACAATGTAAAATATCCATATGTATGCATGGTTCGGTCAAACTCCAGCTCACTGCTTATGAGTTTTTTTATTCTTAGTTCAAGCTTAAGTGAAAATATGTGTGAAAGTTGGTCAAACTCCATCTCACTATTTATGACTTTCCTTATTCTTGTTTAATCAAAAATATTGCAATAACATGAGTGAATATTGCAATAGCATGAGTGAATGATCTCAATGATGAGCAAGTAGAACTATAGATAATAAAAAATTAAAGTACAAACAATCGTATACAAGTGATGCATATCTTTGAATTTATAAAAGAATTATAGTTATAAGAGTGAAACAGAACTTGTTGAGTGATCAGACCATCCAATATATTTGAGTTCCAATATGGTGAAAATGAGTGATCCGGAGATTAGATAATCAACCATAACACATACCAACATCATTGGTAATTTGCCATGTAGTCACTACAAGAAAACTGGAATAGAAATGACACTTTTAGCATAGGTTAGAATTGTCACCAATGTTAAAACTATGTATGACATTGGTTTGTACAAAACCGATGTCTTTCAATTACTTGCACATCAGTTTTACTTACAACCGATGTATTAGACATGTTCTAAAAAAATTCACCCGGTATATTTATATTCCGACTTGACCAGAACTTCCCTCCCCTTATAACAAAATCATTTCTCCCATAACAAAATATCCCCCCCTAACTTGGAACTAGAAACATTCAATACACCAATACATAATTTTTTTTAAAACATTATCTCGACTCACATCTCTCTTAGGGTAATCGTTGAAGGAAAAACAAAATGTAACAAAGGGAAACGAAGTGCTTAACAAAAAACTCCACTAAAAACTCTCACCTCCACTCATGCTTAACAAAGGGAAATGTTGAAGTGCTCCAAATCTCAATTTAGTAAGTGGGTAACCGCTTGATTGTATTATTAGTTTCGATTAGTTTTAATTTGGGGTTAATTAGATCAAAACCATAAATTTTTTTTTAAAAATATCATCCCTGTACAAGAGAATATGCATATAAATAAATATGTGTAGGCTTCCATATATGATATATGTTATATTTACATTATCACAACCACAAATGCCAATAAGGCCACTCCATAGTATAGCTATCCTTAAATTCTCCCAATATTCTCCCCTATTTACACCACACAATTGCCTCCATGGCAACATATATATAAATAAACCTCAAAGGCATTTATATCCCTCACATTTCAATGAAAGTTCCGCCATAAAGGCTCAAACCCTCACACCAATGTAAGTTGTTCAACTCACTTATTTGTTTTGCACAAAGAAATTTGGTTGTACGCTTGAAGGTATATATCAAACTAAAAAAAGTAGCAAAACATTGATGACTCAATCTAAAAAAGGAAGAATATGAAAACTACATAATTGACAACAAACAACGGTTAGATTCCAAAAGGATAGTGAAGGACGAAACACTTGTACGTGATATGAAGAAAGCAACAACAAAAATAACTTTTAATATTGAAATAAACTTGCGAATAAATTTTAAGAATAGTACACTTGCGAATAAAGTAAGAGAATAGGAAAGTTTCCTCGATCCTTGAAATAACTAATTAAACCAATTTTGCTTGTCAACTGCACAACCCATGTTACTAATTGTTACGAGCTGAAAACAATTTAAGTGCACTTTAATGATACAAAAACTCTCACACATCCAAAGGCATAATTAGAGTTTGTGTACCATAAATTCTTGGAAGAAAATCTATTTGTGTGCATATAACTATTAAGTGTCCTTTTGTTTTCCAAAGTTTTCAAACCTATAGAAAACATATAGAAAACATGTTATACTGTCATGTAATATTAATGGCATCTTTTTTTCAGTAAAAAACAGCTGGTCTATTAAATTTGCTTTAGTATGCATAACATTTTACTAGAGACCAGAGGAGCAACAGGACTGCAGAGACATGATTCTGTAGCTTGTTACATATCATATGACTGCAGACTGCCATCTAGGATGATCACTTGACAAACATTTACACATCTACTCCATTTTGTCTGGCGAAAGGACATGTTGGTTTGAAAAACATCGTTATTCCAAGAAAAGAATACTATGTTTCCCCATGTGTTTAGTGCAAAATAATATGTTCTGTTATGTTTTTTGCTAAAAGAAAAAGTTTGTTTTACCGTGTATCAATGCGTAAAACCTCTCATTTTTGTTTTAGTTTGACGGAATCGTGCGTAATTTTTTCCCGTATACAAAGGTTCATTTACAGAAGAATATATATGTTAGAACTGACCTTTTATTATTTTTCCTATCATTATTTTGCTAAGGGAAATTGCATGTTAAATCCCTTGAAACAAATGCAAAAAGATAACCGCTGGACGAGAGACAGACAGAATAAAAGCTAGTCTACCATTTATGTATCTACCGAAACCAAAGTATTGGAGATATCAATCATTAGCAAAATTTGTAAAATCAAACAGTTTAACTTTACTTCGAGATATCTTCTGTAGCCTATAAAATTGATTTACACAGAAAAAATTTCGACAAAATTGTGCTTCCGACCATCCTCGTCATATATTTATATGAATTAGCTATTCGCTATGCGCGTAATCTTCAGCCTCTTCACTGCATGTGGTCAAGAACATCCTACATAACACAATTGAAGAATAATTATTAAACTTCGAGGAACATACTACTTAGCTTGATAAAGGCTATTAAGAGTGAGTTCGTTAAACGGATATGGAAGTACGTTGTAAGAATACCCACTCCCAAGGAACATCCCCAACCATCATCTGATCTCCATCTTGATCTTCGTATGCTAACACATGACTCCACTTGTAACATCTCTTATGATGAGAATACGGTTCCCCTTCAGCCCTGCAATTACAATATGATTAGTCCATACTAATCATAATCCATAACATGAATAAAATCTTTAATAATAATGTCCACCAAATAGAAAAATTATAGTTTGAAGAATGCAAACATTAGAAAATTGATAGTTGAATGTCATAATTAAATTATCATATATTTGGAAAGTAATTAATGTATCTCTACTCTTAGTATGCGTACATCCCACCTAGAACATACTTGGTATATCTTGTTCGGTCTATAAGAAATAGTCATTGATATAATTTAGTAGCACTCTTCCGGAACAATAAAACAAGCTCTCTTGAATATTCATCGAGTGTGAACAAGTATGCTAGTTATTCTAAGAGAAGGAAAAATGAAGAGATCAAATCAAATATATGCGAGACACCAAATACACACCGAAGAGTAAAAACTTATAGAGAATATTGGGAGTGGAGAACATATGTTCTAAAGTGATAATCAAGTGTGGATAGCCATCAAGGCCTAACGCATCAATTTTTCTTCCAATCTATAAAAGAATTATAGTTTTAAGAGTTAATAAACTTGTTGGCCAGAGTGATCGGACCATCAAATATATACAAGTAGCAAAAAGGTATATCTTTATATTACAAGTGATTCATACAAGAAATGAATCAATAATTAACGAAACTGAGGGATTCGAAGATTAGATCATCAGCAATAACACATAACAACCCCATTAGTGATTGGCCATGTAGTGCAACCTTGCGGGCAATACTGCGGGCAACACAACATTAATTTACATTATTACCACCATAAATGCCAATAAGACCACTCCATAAGCCATCCTTAGATTCTTCGAATATTTTCCCTATTTACACCACACAATTCCCTCCAAGGCAACATATAAATTAACCACAAAGGCATGTATATCCCCCATATATCAATTAAACTTTGGGCACTACAAAGGCTTAACTCTCAAACATCAATGAAAGTTGTTCAACTCGCTTATTTGATTTGCAGAAAGTAAATTTGGTGGTACGTTTGAAGGTATATATCAAACTAAAACAAGTAGGTAAAAATTGATGATTCAATTCAAAAATGAAAGAATATGAAAGCTACATTATTGAGAACAGACAAGGCTTGAATTTCAAATGGATAATGAAGGATGAAACACTTGTGCCTCATATCCCAAGAAAGGACCAACAAAAATAACTTTTAATATGGAACTACAAGAGACCTTCGTAACTTCTACCAAACCTCAAGAAGGTTTTCTAGAAGTTGGGGGCCAAATGATATGGGCTAAAAGTAAGACCTAAAAATATAATTAATGTTGCATTTGTTAGGCCTGGTTCAAATATCTAGGCTCAGAAACCAAGAACTAAAAACGAGGTTAATATTTGATTCTAAAATGTGTCTGTGTCGAGGACGCTCGATACAGGCCCAATCAAATGACCCACGAACATAACCCATGACCTAGGATGATCACGGTCTAGAATTGTCGCAGTCCAGAACCGTCACGATCCAGAACTGCCATGGTCCAGAATCGCCCCGGTCTAGAACCGTCAAGGCCGAGAACCGTCAGGGCCCAGAACCGTCACGGTCCAGAATCGTCCTACAAATCAACACAAGGAGTAGCCCCAAGACACCTTAATCAACAAGGAAACCGAGTCCTAAACGGAAATTGAGTCCTCAATGGAAACATCTCATAAATCAACATGATTGTCTAATTAGGAGACTTGCCCGCCAAGTCTCCAAATCCTAATCGGACACCTAGACTCCTAACCCCTGATTGTTAGAACTACGTCCTGGCTTGATTTTCATTACCCTTAAGATACATAGACATCTTGGTATAACAGAGATAGTTTCGACAAGCAAGTGTAACCATTAAAGCTTGACGCTCACAAACCCTAGTCTTAAATACGCATTAACTACAACCTAATTTTTGATCCATAACAGGTATCTAAATATTTATTAATCTATACTTTTAATGTACATATTTTTTTAATTACATTCTTCTAGAGTCTTTAGGATTTTTCCAACGTACGTTTGCTATATATCTCGAGTATAATCATCCATATAAATCATGCTTACTTTTGGTACTTCAATTCATCCCTCTACCATCAAACTCTCTTACGAAGGTTATATTGTAAGTTATATAAATTTACCTCTCAAATATTTCTAGAGCCCTGGACACCGGGAAAATGACCCCCTCTAATATGAGAACAATGTGCTCCGAGCTGAAATAGAACTATTCAGGGAAGCTATGAGAGAAAACATTTGTCGCAGACTGTTTGAGGAAGAGGTTGGAAAGTATTCGTCTCAAAGAGAAGGTAT
Source organism: Oenanthe javanica (assembly GCA_008931105.1). Taxonomy (NCBI): domain Eukaryota; kingdom Viridiplantae; phylum Streptophyta; class Magnoliopsida; order Apiales; family Apiaceae; genus Oenanthe; species Oenanthe javanica. The sequence goes on along the minus strand of QRFB01027729.1, from coordinate 7,770 downwards.
GATTAACTTAATTCTTTTTAACTTTCATGATTTACCATTCTAATTTTAAGCTCATTAATGATTTACGCTTGAAGGTATATATCAAACTAAAGCAAGTAGGAAAACATTGATGATTCAATCTAAAAAAGTAAGAATATGAAAGCTACATTACTGAGAACAAACAAGCATTAAATTTGAAGTGGTAATGAAGTACGAATCACTTATATGTGATATGAAGAAGGGAACAACAACAATAACTTTTAATATTGGAATACACTTGTGAATAAATTTTAAGACTAGCTAGAACACATGTGAATAAAGTTTGAGAATAAGAAAGTTGCCTCTACCCTTGAATTATGTTATTAAACCAATTTTTCATGTCAATTGCACCACCAATATTACCAATTGTTTGCAACTTGAAACACTTTAAGTGCACTTTAATGATACAAAAACTCTAACATAGAAAATCCAAAGGCGTCATTAGAGTTTTGAATACCATAAATCCTCGGGAGAAAATTTCTATGTGTGCATAGAAATATTAAGTGTCCTTTTGTTTTCCAAAGTTTCTAACCTATCAATAATTACGTTTATTGTCTAAGTAATTTCATATAAATCTCATTGCACCATGAAGTTTCCATTAACACCTATACCCCTCATTCAATTACATCCATTATAAATTGAACCTTGTTCTTGTAAAACTTTATAATGACTAGTACAAAAAATTCATCATGAGTGTATAGTAGGTTATATGAAAGTGGAATTCAGAAGAATATGCACAAGAAAACCTATTATCCCCTTTGTTCTTAGTCATTAGAACATATTAAATTCATATAATATATTTAAGTATTGTGATTTACGCATATTTTGATAAAGAACATATCCACGTTTAAGCCACTATAATTAGCTAACTAAGAATTACTAACTTTTGGAATAGCTGCCCCAAGTCTCAGAGTAAAGATAACAACCGATTATGTTTGTTGTTCGACCCATCAAATCATTTAAACAAATATATTAAAATTACATAGAGTGGCCGACTCATTAACTTAAAAAATATTTGAAGCTGAGGTCAAGATTGTAGACTAAATAAATCTTATAATCCTTTAATGTAGGGCAATAAAACTTATCCACAAACCTTATTTTGCATAGAAAACACACTTGTGTCCATATATAGCTCATGTTGTAGATTATTTCAAAATAGTTAATTAGAAGGACGAAATAAAGTTAAGTGACAATTTAATAACCAACTCGGACAAATATCCTACACCATTTCCAATATATTATTTTCAGTATTGGCAACGAAGCAATCACCACCCTTAGTCTTAACACACATATATTATTATTAGAGAAATAGGCAAATTTCCTTTGTTATGAAATTAGTTTCGGTGATAGGTTTGTTTCCTTTAATATATTTTAGATGTTAGTTGTATAACCATCTACAATATGGTAATGCTGACATAGTTCATTATAATAAAACCCTAGTTTTATATTTTATCATGGTATCTAGAGATAAATGGAGACCTAAATCCCAATTAATCCAGAACGATGATAAATAAATCGACCATGACCGAAACAACGAGGACAAAATTGACAACAGTGAGAGATCACACTACCATACACTATTCCCTCCACCAAAAAAACAAAACAATTTGAAATTCACTTCCCCTACTACCTTGAGCCCGCAATATGTTCTACTCTTTTCTAGCCTAACAATTTTCATGCTAAAAACAAACTGGGTTTTATGGATGGAATGATAATTACACCAACAAAGGGAACTAAGAAGAAGGTTGATATAAAAGCCCCCCATTTTTCCGACTATTAATTCTAGAAAATCTAAAATACCATATAATTTATTAATAAAAACCTCTACTATCAAGATAACTATTACAAAAACGCAGTGATAAGTCAACAACGAATCTACTCCAAATATAAAATCCTCGAAATCCAATGAACTACAACTTCCTATTACACCGAACATGAAAATTATAAGTAATGAGCTACACAACCCAACAAGTAAATCCAAATAGTTGGGCCAAGCGACATCTAATATATATAACTAAATATAATTTTTGATACGACAACTGTAGACATAAATTTTTAATACACTTTTAGATTCTTATTCGACATGACATGATGACCAAGGTAAAACAAAAACCTTTTAACCACGTTCAATTTATACCATGATCACTACAACCTCATGACAACGGTCCTAAATTTCTGAACAAGATATATGTTAGAACTGACCTCTTGTTATTTTTCCTATCATTATCATTCACTACAAGAAAAACCTGCTAAATAGACTGAATATTTTCGGCCGAGTTAAATTAGACCGATTTTGGTCGAATTTGAGCCCAATTTCAGTCAAACAATTCCCAGAATTAAATTCTACCGAATTTGGTCACTTTTAAGATCGGTCAAATTTAGCCGGTCGAATTTAACTATATTCGACCGCTAATTTGAGTTGGTCGAATTTATGTCAGACCAAAAAATATTTCCCTAAAATTCCCGCCCATTTTATCAAATTCTTGAAACATAAATGTGACCAAATTCGGTCGAATTTATAATAGCGACCGAAAATGGTCGAATTTAATTCTAGATAGAAAGGGAGGGAAAATTCTCGCCTATTTTATTAAATTGTTGAAACATAAATGTGACCGAATCCGGTCGAATTTATAATAGCAACCGAAAACAGTCACATTTATAAATATTACCGACACCAGTCATATTTATAAATGTGACCGAATCTAGTCAAATTTAGCTAAATACGACCGAACACAGTCGAATTTAGTGCCAGGTCAGTGATCGGCATGAAAGGTATCCAATGGTCCAGATTTGACCAACTAAACATAAATCCAATGGTCCGAAAATTATGACACCAAATTCCACTTATATACATACATATACACACATTTTAAATCACTACTCTTCTACTTCTTCTACTTATATATATATATAAATGTGTTTCTATGCAAGTATTAATCTAAGTATTACGTTATGTTGATTGTGTTTGTAAATGTAAGCAGGAGCTTTTAGAGGACCCTGCTACAATACGTGCCATAGATGAGGAAACCGAATTTAATGCCTTAGTTGTAAGTACTTCTTTTCCACTCAACCCTAGACTAAGCTCTATTGAAACTCAACTAACACTGAATCAACAATTTCTTCGTGTTGGTGTATTTGCAGGAAGAAGAGGCGGCCCTGCTAGAGTCTTTGTTGGGAGAAAGATAACAACTATTTTTATAGTCAAAATGGCACAACTATTATCAAGTGTGCGACAAGTCAACACTATGCAGCATTACTAGTAATAGGTTTAGGCATTCAGTTGTATATTGTACACTTGTACATAAATGACATTTGTAATGACTTTATAATCAACAACTGAGCAGGTAGTTAAGCATAGCACTTTGTAATTCGTTTGTCAGTTGTCACCCTAAGTTTTATATATTTAATCAACACATTTATATATTTAATCAACACAACGTACTTACTAATGGGTTTTTAAATATGGTGCATTAAATTCGACCGGAGTCGGTCACATTTATAAATTCGACCGGATTTGGTCATTTTTATCAATTTGACCGAATTTAGGTGCCAAATTTTAAAAATTCAAAATTTGATATTTCAAAATTTTGGTCGAACTTAATCGGTCGAATTTAACCGGTCGAATCTACCCAGTTGAATTTAGCTAAATTCGACCAATTTTACTAAAAGTGACTCCTCTAAAAGCGACTAGACAGTTTCGGTCGAATTTTAGTTAAATTCGACCGAATCTAGTCAAATTTAGCTAAATACAACCGCATTATTCTAGTCGAATTTAGCCGTTTTTCTTGTAGTGGTTATTCTAGTATTTAAATTTAGTGATTTTTATATTGTTCAATATGTTTTTGTTTGATAATTAATAGTTATTTTATTTGTTACAAGGACATGTCATATATAAGTAAATTTTGTGTTTTAATAGTGTTTATAGCAAATTGTTGTTCCTGTTAATGTATTTATAAACTCATGATGTCATGTTGTTTTTGTCATTTTAACTACAAGTCTTGGCTATACTCTGAGAAAAAAAAGGTTTCTATGTTCTTTTGTTTCTATAGTAGAATCTTGTAATTATATATTAAAGAGTAACAAGTCTTGGACAATAAAGTGGAATGTGGCTCCATTGATGTCATATAGTCTTTGTAGGAGCCTATAGATATGACAATTTATTACATACTCTGAGCTCGTTGGTAAGAAAATTCATGTGTTAGTGTAGCTATGTGCATTTTTTAGTTTTTTGTGGTCTTAATGTTAGACGGTTGATTATTGTAAATATCGTTTACTACCCCGACAAAGAAAGAAAGGGGGTGGTGTTAAGGCCCTAATATTGAGGTGTCAAAGTAGAAGGGTGTAACGTAGATTTGAGTAATGCCAATAGTTATTATTCCAAGCACAAGGTTTTTGCCAAGCATTCTAAATTACCAATGGTCGTTGTTTAAGTGTAGATATGCACATTTTTTAGTTTTTTGTGGTTTTAATATTAGACGTATTTGAGTAAAAGTTGAATGTTTTTTATTTGTTAATGCACGTGTCAGTGAGTAAGAATCATGTTGTGTGTTCTTGTAAGAAATTCATTATGTATGGTATAGTTTGTAGGCATGAATTATATGGTTTGAAATAAATAAGGGTTTTGAAATTTCCAAAAAGTCTTGTTCTTAATCCATGGATGAAAATCGCTGAAAGCGGGACTTCACTAAATTCAAGTTTGGTATCTGATGATTATTTTAAAATGGAACAAGTGTCTTTAAAGTTGACAAACATTTAGTTTGATTTCCGAAAATTAGTTAATAAGGGAGGAGTGCAGTTGGATATGCTTGATCATGTCCACAACACTATCAAACAGTTGAACAATGATTTTGATAACTATGATGAGAATGTTGTTAGTTTCACAAAGAAGGATCATATGGCAACTATGGTGGGTCAACAACCGAAAGGAGATATTACTATTCTTGCTCCAAATATTTCGAAAAACAAAGTAAACTATTTTAAGAGGTTGATTAGCAAGAGGGAGAAAACATTGACCAAAGCCAACAAAAGAGTGCATAAATATATAGAGTGTGAGGCGACTACTCATGACTCAAGCACTTGTGCAAAGAAGAAGAAGAAGAATGTAGGACCAAAGACAGGTATTTGAGTTTAATATTTTGTAACTATTACAATTTTTAAAAATTATAAATATTTTTTCTACTATTTCTAGAGATTTTTTAGTGATTGGTAACTGTGGATTATACAATAACTTTTGGTTAAATTTTATAATAGAGTTCTTGTTCTAGATTTTTTTAAAGTTACATCATGTATTGAGTGTGGTTTAGATTGGTTATTTTTTAGTATTATGGTGTTTTGATCTAATAGATCACATATAAAGTACAAGTGTTGATAATGTTTTCCAATAATACTATCCTATGTTTGTAGAAATGGTTTTATGAGGGTTTTAGAAAAGGTTTTGGCAAGGGTTTAGAAAGGAATTTGGCTGGGGTTTAGAAAGGCATTGCGATTGTGATCATTGCAAAGTTATGTGACAAGTATAGTACATGTTCACCTACATATGATATGTAATATGTTTGATATCAATTTTGTGTTTAAAGGCAACAAGTTCTTTTTGTCTGAGCTCTGTATTTAATATTAAGCATTTTATTGTTAAAAACAAAGAGTCTATAATGTTTTTGAAAGTTTTTTCTATTGACTTTGATATTTAAATTTTCTAGATAACTAAGAATATTGCAAAGTAAATAGAGTTGGAACATTTATATATATAAGCACAAAGGTACTATGACAATTTGATTGTATCAATAATGGCAAATAATCATCCTAAATATTCATTAAAGTTCAACCATGATCATTAAAACGTTTTAATTCTTGCTGATGGTGATTAAAACTATCTATTTTTCAATCTCATTTGCGAGGCGTTCTGTGAATGTGACTGTTTTTCAGTTGGCAGGACTGGTGGTGCTTAATCCTTGATTCTTTTTCCCCGCGGCTTGACACACCAAATCAAAAAGGTTTTGTTCTGCATGGTCGTCATAAAACTCTTTTGCCTCTTTCATGATTTAATCTCTCTTTTCATTTAAATGTGAGGATAGATGACTTTTTTTTGTTGACAGGATTGGTGGTGCTTAATCCTTGATTCTTTCTCCCTGAGGCTTGACGCACCAAATAAAAAAAGGTTTTGTTCTGCATAGTCATCATAAAACTCTTTTGCCTCTTTCATGATTTGATATCTCTTTTCATTTAAATGTGAGGATAGAATGACAGTGTTGTACTTGACTCACAGCCTTATCATCTCGTTATCTTGAGAAAACTGCAATACAAATAAAAAATAATAGGGTTATAACATGAAAAGAAGNAAATGTGAGGATAGAATGACAGTGTTGTACTTGACTCACAGCCTTATCATCTCGTTATCTTGAGCAAACTGCAATACAAATAAAAAATAATAGGGTTATAACATGAAAAGAAGAAAAATGAGGTAGTTTATTGTCCCTCCGTCCTCTATATAACTAACCATATACATCTAAATTGTATGTGAATACGTGTGCAGGAAACTCTTTTAACAAAAGAAACAATATGCAAAAATGGATTGCATGCAACAATAGTAAGATAAGTGAAACATTAAATAACTCTCAACTTTGCAGGCTGCAACACAATACAGACTGAAAAATGTATGTTTTAGCTCCAAGTTTGTTGAATATAAATTGCCTAACCCTCAAGATTGATGTCTTGAGCAAGTGCAAAGACACTCATAATATATGATTAGCAAACAAGAATAATTCGTAACAAAATACAGATCTAGTTTAGATTCAGAATTATTCAAAAATTCCAGGACTTATTTTACTTGTAGTATGCAATTAGATTAATTTATTTACCCCTTCCTTTTTCAATTTCGTGTCCCAAGACTTGATGCCTCCTTTGTATGTTTTGCATATGTCTCATTACAAATATTCCATAATCTTTTGAATTTTCTTTAGTGTTCCACTCTATAGTCAAATATTGAGGCTTCAATTTTCGTAATGTTTTCGTCAGAATTTGAAGATTTTTCTCTTTGAGGTGCTTCGCAAAGTGAGAATGCTGAAAAAAATATTACAAAATAATGATAACTTGTAGTACTGATGTAAAGAGAAAACAGTAGAAATAATTTGTACTATGCTATTTAGTGATTGGAATTATAGAGTTAAGTGGTTTTTGTAGTACAATTTAGTGATTTTCATTATAATTGACAATTATTATTTAATTTTATGGAATACATGAGGTAGTTTAAACTTCTAGATGACACTTGTTAAGTTTTGTTTTGCCATGTTTTTTTATACAATACCTATTTGCATAACTTGAGCTTGAAATTACCTTTCACTATATTGAAAGTTTGGAATCGTTTCGTGTTATCACTTTAATATAATTTAGGCTTTTTAATTAGTGTAATTATAGACATACAAAATGGCATCACAACCAAAATATAAACTCAGCATTTAACAATTAAATAGTGCACAAAAGTAAACTCTAGTGTGCATGTAAGGGATATGGTGTGTCTAACTTTATATCTTTAATAATATATATATGTTCGAAATACTATTTGAACTTGATAATTTTGTATATTTGATCTTGTCATGCCTTAAGAAGTAGACCAAATTAGGATTACTTAATATAATCTTAATTTGTACTATGGATTTTAGTGATTGAAATTATAGAGTTCAGTGGTTTCCAATATAAATAATTTGTACTATGCTTTTCCAATTTAGTGATTTCCATTATAGATATCAGTGACTAGTA
>QRFB01027728.1:0-14305 GCA_008931105.1 Oenanthe javanica | reverse complement strand
CTTTGACAGTAACTTTGATTCACTATTCATATTAAAATAATATTTAAAGTCATAATTAAATTATTAAATTAAATTAATTAATCATGTAATAAAATTCCTCGCCCAGGTCGCGAGACGGCGAGACATTCGCCCTTCGACCCGAGGCGGCGGCGGCGGCGCGCGTGTGTGTGCGAGGGCACACTATTACACCATGCATACTCACATGCCTTAGTAGTTGACACTACCCTTGCACATATATACATATAAAGCACCTCCACCCATATTACATATTCAATGTGGTACAAACACATTTAACCCGTTTTAAACTAGCAACTTCTACTCAATTTATCTATGGATTACACTAAGAAAATGTCTTAGATCCAAACATGAAAGTTTAAGTCCTCATATCAAGGAACAACTTACAATCATTAGTTTCCGGAAATTACATCAAGAACATATATAAAATATGTCTCAAACTTTCCATTTTCTAACAGTTGGTTTTCAAGTATAGGGTACTCTTGCTGAGAAGCATAAACTGTACCAAAAATCGTGTTATGCCTTCTCAATATTGTGTGTTGTGAAGGGTGAAAAAAAAAAAAAGATGACGCTCTTGTGATGCTCGTTCCTGGCAAAATTCTATCTTACAGTTACACAAGTAAGAAGTTTCAAGTGCTAGATTATCTTACTCCTCAAGATGCTGACATATTCAATTTCGTTTTGTTTCTTCTTATCCATTCGTATCTACCTTGTATCCATTACCTGCACGAGCTATTTTAATAAACTTGTGGAATTGACCTTAATGTTGTTTGCTAAGTAGTCTTCGAATGCGCTTCTGTAATATCCTCATTATATATATATATATATATTAAATATATATATTAAATTTAGTTATCGAATATACATATTTAATTATATATATGTGTGTAACTCTGTATATATATATAGTCAAAGATATGATTATAAAGATATTAAAATAGTTATTTTGTTTTAATTAGAATAGATATGACTATCTTTTATTTTGGAAAGTTTTTGAAATTTGAATTGATTATTATACTGATATTATGAGTATTAATTTTGACATCAATTAGGGATTGTGTTAAGGGTTATAAATAGAGACTTTGAGTTAAAGAAAAATACACACAAAGATAGTCAGATAGTTTTCATTCTAGGTAATTTCTTGTTTCTCTAGCAATATTTTTATGTCCATAACAATTTCTTGATGTGATATATAATTCATATATATTACATTGAGTTTTNCACTCTAGGTAATGTCTTGTTTCTCTAGCAATATTTTTATGTCCATAGCAATTTCTTGATGTGATATATAATTCATATATATTACATTGAGTTTTTGTAAACAAATCTTAGTTATAGCATTTCCTTTTATGTTCTTAGCAATTTCTTGATGTGATATATAACTCATATATATTACATTGAGTTTTTGTAAACACATCTGAATTATAGTATTTTGGGTATATATAAGTGTGTGTATATTGTGTTGACTTATTTACTCATCAGTTAGCTATGATATTAATACTTGTTCTTAAGATTTGTGTTATGTCAAGCTTTATTTATAATGTAAAGATTGACATAGCCTTAATTGTATAATTGTATTGTATATGTTATAAATGGTTATGGCGCTACATACTCTCCTGTATAGTATGTAGTATTTTAGCCATTTTGGGTCAAAACCCTTTTTGCAAATTTTATTAATGATTATATTTTCGCATCAGTGCTATTTTGTTATGTCACTATTTTATTATATTGCCATTATGCTGGTACAAATTTTTATATCAAACACCTCTTTTATATATTGTTATATTTATTGATTTTATCATTTAGTTGTAGTTTTGTAGCACGTATATTTGTCAATGGATTTGGTCAACAATACTGATAAGTTATTTTTCATTGTTGTTTGTGTTGAATATGTGATTAATTTAGGATCTCTTCGTGAATAGCTTGATTGTTGATTGAGGTAAGTTTCTCTCCAGACCTTTAGTTAGTTTTCGAAATGTATATTTATATGTTTAAACTCTGAAAATTATTGTTTCTGTTCCATATTTTATTTTATTAAAATATGGTAAAGTGGTATTATTTTATATTCGTTAACATATAAAATGTAAGATTTTAGTACCCTATTTAGTCTTTGTATTGGACTCGTTAGTACTTGCGTTATAGTTCCGGAACTAGCCTTCGATACCTTACTAGGGCGCACCATTTTTTTGGACCCTTCGGGGAGGTGTACTTTTATCGATATCTTAGTAAGGGGCGCAGTATTAGCAATTTTGTGTTAAGGACCGTGTCACCGGGTAAGTGGCCTGAGTATTAAACTGTGGGGATAAAAATGTTTTCGGATTTTGTATCGAAATTGTTATCGTATTGTATATCGAAAATTGTTTCAAATTGATATATTCAGTTTACTTGTTGTTACTGTANGTGCACTTTTATCGATACCTTAGTAAGGGGCGCAGTATTAGCAATTTTGTGTTAAGGACCGTGTCACCGGGTAAGTGGCCTGAGTATTAAACTGTGGGGATAAAAATGTTTTCGGATTTTGTATCGAAATTGTTATCGTATTGTATATCGAAAATTGTTTCAAATTGATATATTCAGTTTACTTGTTTTTACTGTACTTGATAAAAACTAGTGGCGAGGTTAGTTACTTGCTGAACTTTGTAGCTCACTCCTTTCTAATATTTCAGGTTATATTTGGGACGAATAAAGACGCTTCAAGCATGTTATGGGACATATTAATTTTATCTCTAAGTTTCAGTATTATTTTTTTTGTGAGAGCTGCGCCTCTTTATTGTGAACGTTAATTTTTATTTGACCTTCAGTTGTACCTTGACTAGACTTTTACCATCAATAAATATGCATCTTTTTCATTTTAGTGGCTTTTTGATATAAGTTTAACATCCGAAAAAGTCGGGAGGTTACAGCTTCAGTATTCTATGTTCTCATCCAGGAATTTGTATAACCAATTAGGCATATGCGATTCTTATTGTGGTCTGTATATTGAGATTTTATGAAAATATAAATTGGCCATCTGCTTTCTTATTGTAGTTTGTACAACTATAACTCTATGAGTCCTACCCTCTGCAGTGAATGTCTACAAGTCTGTACTGATGTTATAGTCTCTCTTGTTTCTTTATATTTTTTGTCCTACTTTATATCTGTTTTTTTTAAATATAACTGTATTATTGTTTTAGTTTGGTGGATGTATATTGTTTTGATAATAGATATCTTTTGTAGTAAATTCTTTTAAGCCTAGAAATAATTGTTTTATTTAATATTAAAAGTTATTTTGTATTTTATCATAATTCAGTTATTTTAATTAATTATTATTTTTAAATTATAGTCTAACTTATTCTAAGAATTCTATTATAATATAATTTTTACGTGTATACTTGTACAATCTACTAACACTTCACAATTTCATGGACACTCAAACTCTTTAATTCATCTAAAACTAAAATTTATTAATTAAATTTCATGAATATATAATATTATTATTCATTTATATATATTAAATTTTATTAAAATTCTATTAAATGAAAAATATTATATAATTATAGCATATATAAAATATATAGAAAAAAAATATTTTTATATTTTTAATATTAATATATAAATACATACAAACACACATACATAGCATATATATTATATTAAAATTTTATTTATTATAATGCGAGCCCAAATTATATATTTATTTATATCTATATTATATTATTAAAACCGAAATATTAAAAATTTGATAGTTGGGGTCGTAGGTCGGTATCTGGGTCAATTAGTTGATTAATTATTGGATCTAATTTTTAAATATTAATCTACTAAATAAAATACATCTCTAATTTCTTATTTAAAACATTATCCCTTAAAATATAAATACAACTAAAATATATATAAAAAAATACGCACACAACATTAAATAAATCATTAATTTTCTAACTAAAATATTTATTTAAATAAAATAAACGGCCCATATTTTCTCTCCCACTAGATAATTTTGATATTAGTGATAAACGGCCCGTATATGAGTAATATCAAAACTAATGTTTAAATTTTTATTCAGATTTTTTTTTAAAAAAAATAAGTTATGGAACTATACTTTATATGCACCTTAAAATGCGTGCCGGACCTTCTCTCCGAAAATTAATGGACGATTTGTACATATGTTTCTTGAACCAAGAAATAACACATTCCAGGAACAGCAATTTTGGGATTGTTATCGTTACCAACATTCTACTCATTCAAATTCATTGGATGAGTAGTTGATCGGCAAACGGTGTCCTTTTTGAGGACTTGCCCATTTCACAACAATAGTTGTTGTAAGTTTTTGACACAGATGTTAAACAGACAAGAAAAAGCTTAAGTATTTTTTATTAAAATTTTAATTCTTATATCCAATGTAGAATATAATTTAATCTTTAATTTTGAATAAAACTTGAAAATAATAATAACTATATTTTTTTTTGCACTTTAACATGCATGCCAAACCAAAGAATTCCACACATTGCAACCAAAAATTTGGATCGAGCACAGTATAAGATATAAGCACATATTTCCCTGCTGTAACTCTAACTCTCTAAGAAATCTAAGTATTGTTTTCGCTAATACTTTCAAATCTTTCAATAATATAAATAAATTTCAGAAAAATTGACATGTTAAAAAATTGCGCAAGGGCTTTTAAAATCTAGCGAAGTCCTCAGGCACACACAAGCTGTCAACTTTTATTCTCTCTTCTTCATGCATTTCATTGTGTTGGTTTCAAATTTCCTGGGAAAAACAAAGGTTCAGAGAATACTTGTAAGAGGGTTTCTTGATACTCTGTCTCCATAATATGAACAAAACAAATTAAACCTTTTATGACAGAAGCTTTAGATATAAAATTCATCCGGTTTCCATGATATTTATATATACACATTGACATATTATTTCTCAATTATGGCTCCTCGTCGTCAAGATTCTAACCCTTTCGCTGAGCCTGATGAAGATGTCAACCTATTTGCGGTATTTAACACTTGAAATTCTCCAAGCTTTCTGTTACGTATGCATGTGTTTGTTTGCTTTTATATATGCCGTGCTTCTACTTAGTTGATTACATGCACAACATTAAAGACTTCTGGAATTTAACAATTTCAAATTTTAGGTGCTTTCATGATTTTTCATTTTATTCAAAACGTCAATATTGATGTCTTAAAATGATTTACTTCTTGATTAATAATCACAATTCATAAATTTATAAAGATGGCACAAGCAAACTCTAATAGTTTGTTAAGGTTTTCTGAATGAAGGAAGTATGATTAAGCTACAACTTCAATGCTCGTCTCTTGATTATATATTTTCAATTTATTTGATTTGTATTCGTATTCTCAGAATTATTTGATGTTATTTGTCCTGATACTTTCTTGCATGCCGGGGCTATATATGTCACTAATTTGGTTATCTGTTCTCCGTGCTTAAATTTTTTAGGTGTTTCGATGATTTTACTTTGAAAATTATTTTTTTAGGGCCACCTTTATAATTATTTCCGTTGCTTCTAAATTTCATATGGTCTGCAGAATCCTGGAAATGTCCCCTCAGATAATTCAAGGTTAAGACCACTTTCTCCTGAACCCATCGATTATAATCGTGATGCAACAGTCGAGATTCCTCTGGATAGTTCCAAGGTATTTTATGAATCTTCAATGTCTGGATGACCCGGTAAACCTTTGTCATGCATTTATGCTGTATAAACAATACGGGCGCCATACGGCCACTTTTTAAATGTAGGATCTCAGAAAGAAGGAGATGGAGCTTCAAGCAAAAGAGAATGAACTGAAAAAGAGAGAACAGGTATGTCGTTTTCATTTTCTACAAGGTAGGTGTGAATTCGGCACATTTCCAATCAGGAAGACATTCTAATTTTTGTCCTGCATTCCATTATATTTTGTACTACCATTAAGATGAGTTATGCCTGATTAAGAAAGTCTTTATTCATAAGAAATCACATGCTTTGCTTTGTAGTATGTTTCTTTAGTTTTTCCTAAGAAAGCCTCTCCGACGGCTTAAGTGTGCTAATGTACTTACACTCACTATATTAGTTTACCAATTTTCGAATATTACTTATAATGTCTATACTTTTGTTGTTGTGCAATGCAGTAATTGAAGAGGAGAGAGGATGCTATAGCCAGAGGTAAGTCTGTGTTGTCTATTGTTGGTATCTTTGGAGCTTCAGATTTCAGCTTTAACTATTTTCTGTGCTTTCTTGTTTTGGCAGCTGGAATTGTTATAGAAGAGAAAAATTGGCCTCCATTATATCCCATCATCCATCATGATATTCCAAATGAGATTCCAATACATTTACAGAAGTTGCAGTATGTTGCATTCACGACATATTTAGGTAATGCTATCTGATCAGATCATCCGATGTAAATTTTTTCCAAATTCTTCTAGTACTTGACTACTTGTTCATAGACTATAGAGTATGTACCGTACTTTTCAATTTTTCATATATTCCTTTATTAAGTTATGAGCTCATTGCTTTAGAGGATCAAAAAGGTGATAATATTATGAGGGTACTCCCAGTTCCTGTGGTGAAACTTTCACACTACATCGCCTGCGTTCGTTTCTTGTAAGGGGTAGCGTTCAAATAATGATGACATCAAGAAGCTAATTAAGAAAGTCAAAACTTGATGGGTATGTTATCTGTGCATTGTGCTGATAAAATTTTATTTGCGCCTATGAGGTATCGCTTCTCAATCTCAAGGTGCTGTCTTATCTCAGTTAAAAAACATCAGAATCTGAATGCATAATACATTTCCTATCGCCTGCCCCTATTTACAACATATGGTCCCATGTATCCGACTAAGCCAGGTCAAGGTGATATGTGTGGTATATAGTTCTAGCCTGACTTCCCTTTAAATTTATTGCAAACGTTAGTAAGTTTCTTTATGAATCTAATCTCAACAGTGTAGTTAATAATATTATCATCTCTGCAGGTTTGGTTTTGTGCCTTGTATGGAACTTTGTTGCGGTTACTGTTGCATGGAGCAAGGGGAAAGGTATCACTTTGAATTTTCATGAACTTTGCTGATGATACATCACCATTATGAATACTAATTTCAACTTATTCAATGTTTCAGGCGTAATGATCTGGTTACTTGCCATCATCTACATCATATCAGGAGTTCCTGGAGCTTATGTGTGTTGGTATCGTCCTCTTTATCGTGCTATGAGGTATGTAGTCTTAAGTTTATTGTATTTGATGAGAAGTCTGTGCGTAACATTTTCTCCATTTGACTCTGCATCTTTAGCTTCACAAGCAACAAGAATATCCGATACCTGTGAAATTTGTAGTTCTCGACCTCAAACATTGTTTTTTGGAGAAATACTACTCATCATTAGGATGATGAAAAATAGATATGATACACATGTTATGCCAATGAAATTCTTTGGATATGAGAACTTCTGTTGATTCGGACTGTAAGACCAGTCTGCAAATTGAGATCGTGAAAATAGATAGTCACTAGAGCATATGTGTAATATTTGGTCACTTAATCTTTCTATCATTGTTTTGACAGGACTGATAGTGCTCTAAAGTTTGGCGGGTTTTTCTTGGTTTATGTGGTAAGCACTTTCTGCTTTTGTTTTCATGGTCACGTTTCTTTTGGTGAACTTGCTTATTTTGATTCTCAGTGCAGTTTCACATTGCCTTCTGCTGTTTGGCAACAATTGCTCCAATTTTTTTCAAAGACAATTCTCTCACGTAGGTTTTGTTTGATACAGGTAATTCGAATTTTGAATTTCTACATTGGAACATTTTAGAAGGATATGATGTCATTGTGAGTTTTCCATTAAACATTAATAATCAGTAGAGTCTGAAGGTGAAAGCAATTTATTAGTAAATTTTGTGTGATAGTGAATTCCATTTGTTGTATGACTAAAATTCCTGGTGCTGTTTTTCTGAATCAGAGGAATCTTGCCAGCAGTTGAGTTGTTAAGTTATAGTACGCTTGTTGGGGTAAGTTATTCTATAGCCTGCCTGAACAAGTGAACGTTTGTGCAGATAATACTCATTACAAGAATTCTCAATATCTAAACCATCCATGATCCAACACGTCTATATATTTTTATTTGTCATCCTTTTATCTGGGACTGATCTTCTTTAACAATTATTATAGTAGTCTTGAAAAAATATTATAGTAGTTCTGAATGACAAAAACAGATTAAGCAGAAGATATGAATATTATGGTTGAATTGACGAACTCAGATCCTGTGAATCAATTTCTTCAGTCTGTTTAAAGTAAGCCTTTGATAGTTTGCAATTTTTTTATAAATGATGCTTCTCCTTTATTCAACTGCAGGTGTTTTATTTTGTGGGATGTGGGTTTTTTGCCATAGAGTCACTGATGAGCATCTGGGTTATTCAGGTCTAGCATCTTCACTATTTCAGTCAGTATTTTTCCCTCCCCTAGCTCCATTGTGACTTCTCTTCAATTTACAATATGTGGTTTTATTCCTTATACGCACTTTTATGTCAATTGCGATACAGCAAGTCTACCTGTATTTTCGAGGTAGTGGCAAAGCTGCAGAGATGACACGTGAAGCAGCAAGATCAATGGCTGCATTATAACACACTGCCCTACATATTCATCTAGATAGCAACTTTGGGGGATTTTCTTTGTCCGGGTTGATTGTACTTCTGTTGTGACTCTTTTCACAAGCCTGGAATGAAGATTATTACTGTTGATCGACCTTATCCGTAAAATTCAACTGTGTATCCTTGACCTGCATAATGGAGTTTAGACACTTGATTTTCCTTAAAAAGCTATATACAGGTTTCCTAATTGTGGACTGTAGACTAAAGCTGAAGGAGCCCACCAGATTGTAAAGGATTCAATGCGTCTGGTGTTTCTTGCTATATCTGTTTTACTATAAAGACAAGTACAACAACCATTAGATACTTATTTAGGCTGATCTACTTGCACTGGTTTTGTTTAGTTGGACAAAAGTCATTTATGATGTAATTAACAAAGTGTCTTGAGTATTTGTAAAGTCTAATTACCAAGCCTAGCTTTGAACACATAGTAGCTTAGCTGTGTATAAATTGCAAAGTCAAACTTGAGTTGACTTGGCTCTATAAAATCTCAACCAAACCGCAAATTAGTGGTTATCAAAAATTCAATTTGTCGCGCTTTTGTGAATAGAGATCTGCAAAATGTGGTTTGGTTGATGTACACCCCTACTTTGGTGTTCAACAATGAAACTTTATGAAACTTAACCCTACTGTTAGTAGTTGTATACCATAACACTCTATGCAATTTAGTATCTGAAAATTGTTGTTTTTGTGTAATATTAATGACTTCATGAATCTATACATCATCAATCGCGATCATAATGATATTGAATCATAATAATATTACCTAAGATTGATGAAGTCGATAATGATTTTTATTTCCAATCAACATTGCAAACCATATAAATGTAGAGCAGTAAACATAGTTTCAAAGTTAATTCTAGATTAAGAGTGGCGCCTATATTTGTTCAAGTACTTGCCTGAACTTAAATTTATTGCGTCCACTTGAATTGAAGGACCACATCCTGGCATTGCAAATGCAGAAGGCCACCTAAGTTCCAGCTGAATTGCATAAAATTAGTTACAGCAACGTGTACGATCCTGGTCTCTTGAGCATCCCCCACCAAACTGTAGGCCAGTAAAACCCAGCATTATGCATGCACTGTTTAATGGGTCGTCAATTACAGGAACTACCACAGTAACATGGAAGTATGGAACAATTGAATCTATTGAATGAGATGTTTCGTCAACTCTTGGAGGCAAAATTGTTACCTATTTCACTGTTCCAACCCAGCTTTTCGAATTTGGGGGATTTATACGTAAATGAACATGATTAAACCGTCAATAATTTAGAAGTCATAATATAATAATGAATGTATTCTCTTTTCAAATTTTCAATCAAAATTTAGTCAATCAGACTACCGAAAAATCAAAATAGTCACTTGAATCGGACGGACGGAGGGAGTAGACGTAGTAAAGTACTGTATATAAAAAAACAACCCAAGGTTTTTGAAAAATCTACTTGTCAACTACTAGGATTTAATATGGCTGTATGGAAGAACTCGCCCACATAAGAATATAAGATAAGATTTTTGGTCAACTATTAATTTACTAGAGTACTAGTATTTCTTTGTGTCCATTTCCATTGGTGGTTGGATGCCATCAATTCACAGCTTATGACCTGCTGCCTATATAAACACGAGAAAAGATGAAAGTCTAACTATCCAAGTAAGGAGCTAGCTGATCACATTGTATACTTGTTGTGTATATTATTATAGTGCTAATCTACTTGAAAAGCAAAAAAGTCAAGCGCAAGGCTCTGGTTAGTTGTACGCCAAGTAAAAATGGTATGTTTCTGCTTCCTGGTAGATCAGACAAAGAAAGTGAGAAGGTGCAAACCAGTAGCGGGGATATGTTCAAGGTGCGGTGGAGGGGCGAGCGTTGCTGTTATGAAAACAGAAACCAGGTTCTGCCATGTCCCGTTTTAGTGGAGGTCTTGGAAAGCCATAATGTGTACCTTCTGTGGTTCCATTCTTAGGTCTTACCATTGATCCACCACCACTACCACATAAGGAACTACCCAACCATCAACGGAAATAACCAAACATATCCAGTATATCTCACTCGGTGGAAGTAATGTATGAGCATCAGTCAATATTTAACTCGTATTATTAATTTCATTCGAATCTTGTACTACCAGCCTGTTTGAATTGGGGGTATAGAGACAACAATGTAGTTACTAACTACTCCCCAGTTCACCTTAATTCTGTTGTTATATATGGATGTAGACATGTAGTTAGTTGGTTGAATTTAAATAAAATATATATGGAACTACTTCCTTCTTCTTTGTTTAGGATTGAACCTCTATTTAGAACATCATATCTGTTGTTATCACTGAGATATTCAAGTTCCATAAAGTTACACTCTCTGAACAAACTTTGGCACGGCAAAAAACTAAGTTCTGATATGTTTATTTAATTAACATGGGTAACACTCATACACGGTTCATATGTTCCAATGTACTTATGTTTATTTAATTAAGACGATTTACTAGGCTCCGTGTAATTAAAATTAAGATTTAACTTTTTTTTCATCCTCAGGATCCGCTTGTTTAAGAATGAAAAAGCCATCGACGGTAATCAACAATTATTCGGGAAAAATACATTTCCACTGTAAATTAAAGGATGAAACAAGAAAAGACTTATAAGCTAACTTTTCAAGTTATTCTGGGGTGTTTTTCTTGTTTTGTTGATATTGCTGGTGAGAAAGGCTGTTGAAATTGAATAGTATGTATGTAGCTAGCGAGCATTGAATCCAAAATGAGCAACCGAAAAAGTTCAAAATAGAAAACCATTGGTACACTAATAAAATGNGTATGTAGCTAGCGAGCATTGAATCCAAAATGAGCAACCGAAAAAGTTCAAAATAGAAAACCATTGGTACACTAATAAATATGACAGCAAGGAATCATGAATTCAGGAATGACAGGGAGAAAGCAGTAGTAGTATAACTACAGTACTAGTACTAAATACTAATGCATGCTGTTGTAAACTGACAACAATTCACAGAATTACTGTCTCCTGCATTTCCCCCGCCTTAATTTCATTAGGTGTTAGTTGGGAATCCCAACTTGGGATTATTCATTGTATATTTTTTGCCGCGTTTGACTTGCTATTTTACTTGTGTAATGTCAATGACATGATCATCATTCATCAAGCTCATGGGCATCCATTCCTCAACACTAAAATATGTGCACCAAACCTTGGTCATAAATTTTAGTTGCTGCCTGTAAATCAGTTAGGTTCATGCAATGCAGTTTGGTTTCTCATTAAAATATTTTCTACCTTTTTTTTTTTTTTAATTCTGCATGGTTCAAGAATTAGATCAATTTGATATTGGGTGCATGGAGATGGGGTGATCCACAATTGCAGGCGATATGTATTCAACTAGAATTACATCTTTTTAGTTTTATCCTACTGCCCCACATTTTCTGGATTTTTTTTTTTTGATATTTTCGAAATCGGTTAAAGATAAACATTATTATATTATATTGAATAAGTCCATCTACACGTACCAAATGCGTCTTTTCTTTCACAACCCCTTTCTTCATAGAACCGTTTAATGTAAAGTCGACAGGATCATGGTAAGCATCCTTATCGATTCATAAACCTCCTGAGTTTGATAAACACAAGTATGGAAACTTACTAAAAATAGTTGTTTTTAACTTTAGTGTGTGTACAAAGAAATCGATCGGGTTATTCTTGTATTTGTGTAAATCGGTATTTGATTTCATTTTGATAGACTGTGAACCAAGTCAAGAGCAGGATCAAAATGAGTTGGGGGGCGGGTGATGATTCAAATAGAGCTTTATACAGAGGTATATATAGATCGAGAGACTTCTATTTTGAATGGAATTATAAGTTTCAAAGAGGAAGTAAACTCTTTAAATAAGGGTTTTAGATCCTTTCTTGTAGAAATTATTTTTTCCTGAGAAATTTAAATTTGATGGCCACTCTTCTCAAAGATTTTCATGTATTGAGACATATTTTATGAGTTGTATTTTTAGTTTTATAATTAAATACAAATTTATTAAACAAATAATTAATTAGGGATTTTAGCCTCATTAATTAATTGGACTTGTATATTAGACAATCTAAGTTTAATTAATGTGATATTAATTATGTTTTTGGGGTTATAATTTTTAGCTCACATCATTAATCATCCCAATAAAATTTAAAAAATATTACAAAAATTACATTTGATAAAAGAGAATTGATGTAATTATGATCATGTCAAAATTGAGATGACTACATGTGGAAGCTCAGTATACCATTTACAAGCCCACTTAATTTAATCTGATAACATGGAAACTACATCAGAGAACCTTCAACTGTCTGTTTGCGGGAAGCTCCCGACTATAGTATGCATGGTTCCAACTTGCAACAAAAGCTAGTGACCAAACCCTTTTCACCAACTATGCGAGAGTTCTTTCACGTGGCCATGCATGGTATCGATCGAAAAACTACTTATATCGATGGAAAATCCATTGCAAATATCCAGAATAACTTCATTCATTCGTTAAGTCTCAGGTCCTCCCAATAGCCATTCGGCCACACATGCACAATATCCAGAATAACTTCAACTTGTTTATATAGCCTTTTGCCCACCCAATATCGGTATCATAACAGCAGAATTTCAGTGATCCCGAAACTCCAAGTCAATTTATTTTTTTTGCCCTGCAACCATTTCCAAGTTCCACCTTCAACTTTGTATAAAGCCCCTCACGCATCCCTCCAAAATATGGCTCAAACAAGCTTCTTATCATCCGCATGTCATTGTGGTCCTTGTAGATATCAGCTTCTTCGTGAGTTCTTGAATATCACTATCACTTGTACGTTAAAAATGTGGTCCTTGAATCTCGAATTATATATTGGGATTGAAAAGAAGTTTGATGATAGTAGTTTGTAGTCGGATTTCGTGGAGTTGTCTAGGAGGTCAGGCTAATGCATAGAAGTAGGGGAAAGCTGTAAATCCGCTAGGCAATGTGAAAAACAGAAAATCTACTATAGAACATGTTTTTGAAATAATGTGACCTGAACCGATAAAATTTGATGGTGTCAAGTTTCTGTGAATTATTTAATCGCTGCCAGCGGAAGTTGAGGAAGAAAGGCCATGAATTGATATGTATTCAGGGATAATTTTCTTGGAGATAATTGAATCGGTTTCTATTAGTATTGATTCACCCTGCAGCTGCAGTGACATAAACACTGTTGAGGCTACAAATACGATCCATATGGCCATACGGGAGCGAGTTGTAGGGTGATCAAGTTGCCTGCATACGGATGTTAGTTTGAGGAACCAAGGCTCATAATTTTTGAAGCAGGTGTTTGTATGTATGAAGGCAGAAATTAAGACGAGCCGGCCGAATGTCACGGAATGAAGTTAAATCGTTGTTACTTGGGATGCCCGTTTAGCCATTGCATGTCAAAAATGTGAGGAGAAAAGACTTGTCGAGCACGGACTTAGGTGTGGCGAGATCTAAGATCACTCAAGCACAGTCACCTCTCGGTGATTGCAACTGAGGCGGCCATTTTATATATTTGCGTTGAGCTTGTAGTAGTGTTTGTGTCAACTTAATTTGCAATGTATTCAAGTACTTGGACTCCTAGTCTCCTACTAGTTAACATTTGCATGAGAGGATAGGTAGGTTTAGTGAGTGGATGCTACGAACATCTGTCAATACTACTCCCTCTGCTCATAATAGTA
>QRFB01027727.1:0-11154 GCA_008931105.1 Oenanthe javanica | reverse complement strand
GAAAAACTTAAAACACGAAAGTTGTAGAGAATGAAAATCTTTTTCCGAAAATTTTAGAATCAACAAATTCTGATTTACAAGAATTTACTACGAATTTTACAAGATAGGTGAATTGTTTAAGAAAAATTCTATGAATTTCAATAACAAAGATGAAGAAAAATAATCAAAATTTGTTTGAGAGAGATTTACAACTCTTTAGTCTTGATGGTTCGAAAAAAAATATGAAAAAATGAGTAAATCTTAATTTATATATAATGTTTTAAAACCCTAAATTATAAACCTACTAAATTTGTTATTCACATCGGACCCATATTAGAAATTTATTATCCTAATCTAATTTTTAGCATTAATTTTTATCAATTTTAGTCCTCTTTTTGTATTAATATATTTTATTATTCTAAAAAAATACGAAATATAACAATATATCTCCATTAATAACGCCACCGTCTTCGAATATAGAACATGCCTAGATTGTGATAACGAAAGTATGGTTGGAAACTACATAGAGATCCACAAGCAAACACATCCCTTCTGAAGTGGAGTTGTTTGATTTTTATTAGCTGAGCATTTAACTTAATGTATACATACACATAAATATATGGCCAGCATATCACATATTTGTGTATATTTGGTGTCCGACCTGCCAATTTACATGTAAAATGGTCAATGTCAAAGCCTACATAAGGTCTCGGCAAAGGGAACAACTCTAAGGCTGCGTTCATTTGATGGAATGTGAGGGAGAATGAAATAAAATTTGAACTATTTAGATGAGGTTAATGAAAATGTTTAAAATTGTCATTCCTTCTTCCATTCCATTTCAAATTATTTGAATTAGAATTCTAAACCACATGTTTTGAAAGGAATTCTCATTACATTTTTACATCAATTTTCCTACAATCTTCATCATGTAAAATTTGGACTACCTCATATTTATTCATAATTTCACTTATATTTTTTTATTTCTTCATAAAACTTTTGTATATAATTTTCATTCTATTCTTTCTTCATTCCATTCTGACCAAGTAAACAAACTATTCCACCCTTAATAATCTCAAATTCATAATCTTTCTATTACACTTGCTATATCTTTAATTGGACGATTAGGTGCGGCTATGAACTATATATAATTGATGTTTGTATATACTACATGAAAGTGTTGTAAAAAATAAACACAAAAATTTAGTATTAATATATATTAAATTAAAATAGAAATATTAGTGAAGAAATAAAATAAATATAAAAAATTGAATTGAAAAAAAATGATAAAAATAAAAAATGATAATAATATACTCATAACTAAATATAATAAAAAATATAACTAAAAGAATAAAAATAAAAATAAATTAAACATGATCTTGTGGTGCAATTTAATGCATATTAATTTTATATTAATTGTAATTAACTATTTTTTTATTCTGTATTTTAGAAGGTTATATATTTACTTTTTTTATTCAAAAATTAGAAATAACGTGGTAAAATTGATCTCTTACCTATGTCCGCACATTGATCACTATGCTTAAAAAATACAGTTTTTTAATAAATTTACAAACTTCGAAAATAAGTATACTTGGCAAAGTAAAATAAATCGTATAATTTACATATCATTTTTCCAGAATATTCGTCATTCCATTTATTATCTAAACTCAAAAGTGAATGTATATTTTCAAAATCAATGCAAACATCACATGTATGTTTGCATCACTTGTTTTCCAAGAGTAACCAAACAAGTTGACTGTTGAGCTGTAATGTATCGAAATACATACAAGACTTCCATATCTAACTGCTGGATTTTTCTTGAACCCTAGCTAGTTGAACAAGTGGTCTGCTCTTAAAGAATATTAATGCAACACCAACAAAAAAGTTATTTACTACAACTGCTTTAAGTTGTATCTATGTAGCTGTACGTAGTTGGTCATGTATATATACATGTGATGGCTATAGTGTCATGTTGCTTCACATTTTTGCATTTGGAACCATGTGAATTTAATGCCATGTCGCCTTAGCAGGAGTTTCCTTGCACAAAAGTTAAGTTGATGTAGAGGAAGTGAGGAACTGTCATCCAAAGTACTTTTGCTTGTCCATGAAAAATACACGCACATACACATTTGAAATAATTATGCAGTCGGCCAAATTTTTATATTCTATTACGATTTAAATACATATATTTTTTAATTTATAAATTATTAATAAGACAAGTCAAACTGACTAATATTAATTGATCAATAATTTATAGTTAAGAATAATTCGAGAGGGCATGCCCTCAGTTTTGAGATACCCTATTCCATCTAAATTTTTTTGCCCTCTATTAAAGATCACTCACAATAAAATCAAGGAACCCCTCTCATTATTGCATACTAATGTTGTGTTTGGTTGGGAAGATGAAAATGAATGAGAAAAAATAACGGAAATTTATAAAAGCATGAGGGAAAATTTGAAAAGAAATGGCTTAGTAGAAAATTTCTTTGATATAATTGAAAAGAAAATGTATATGAGGAAAAATGAAGCAATCCATTGTAAATTGAGAGATTTGAGTTCAACTTTAGATTGTTAGGTATGAAATGAGGGATTAAATGAAAATTTTAAAACTCACTCATAATTTAATTCAAATCTCATTGCATTGTTTTCAAATTCATTCAATTCAAGCAAACACAACATAAACTCTCATGACGTAAAATTTATTTTTCTCGCATTTTTACTTGCAAAATCATTGATCAAACCTTTTAAATTAAAACTTGTGTGTATTTTCTTCTCAATTGATAGCATAATTAAAGCCATCCAACTATTATTGTAAATCAAATCCACAAGATTAAATGAGTTAATAAATAATATAACTCAATTATTTTCATTTAGAAATTATATAAGTAGTTTTGAGTAGGTTTTTTCTTACTATTTATATTATAAGTTTTTATATTGTATAAACAAAAAAGTTAGAATAATTATTTTAAAAATTATCATACATAAAATTTAAAAATAATTTATTTATATACTACTAAATAACATCCGTTCATAACACCAACTAGAATATAGATATAATTTTATTTCACTGTATATAGTAATTAATTACGGTGTTTAACAATATGATACATATTTATACAATACAAAATAATAAATATTTAATAAGTGTGTGTAATACCGGTATAATATTAGTTATTGAGAAAAATTAGTTATTACTTAATTTTAAAATTCGATATAATTAATTAATCTAAATCATCCATTCACCCTTCTAATGCATTTTGAATTGCAGGTATGTCGGTTGTTTAATGACATCTCATAATTATGTACACCATTTCCTCCATAGACTATACATATATAAGTAACAATTAACAGTTAGATATATAGTTCCAACCAGAGTTTATCGATAGTCTACCTATTATTTAATTTAATATATATACTAGCTAGGTTTGCTCAAGAGGAGACAAATCCTTCTTGTGCAATTGCAATTGTTACATATGCTAGGTTCTTCCGGAAGAAAAGTAAGAAAAGTAATTTGGAGATACAAATACTAATTATGTCTCCTAAATGTTTCTTAATGGAGGGCTTATTATATCTACACAATGATTCACGTGGTAATCCACGGGCATAATAATGATTTACTAGCTGAAATATCTGATTTAAAATGAAAAATATAATTATGGTGTCTTCTAATAATTAAGGTGACTGTTGACGGAGAAATCTCGTAATCAATAAAGAATGAGGTTCTTTGCCGGAAAAAGATCTGACGAGGATGAGATGCGGTGGAACATGGTGGTTTATATGAGATTGAGGGCTGAGATTGCTAGGTTTCAAAATAACTAGATATTTGTCTTCTCTGACGGCTGCGAGCTCTAATAATTCCGACGCCTAACAACGTGCCTATGTACCTCTATTTATAGGGAAAATAGAGGATCAACCCTATGTAGTTCTTGGTGAAGTAGAGGTCCGTTAAGAAACCGAAGTTTCCTTGTTCAAATCGAATGCAGAAAAGGCAAGTGGAACCTTCCTGGACGAGGACTCTACATTCGGGCTTGTTCAGATAGTCAAAGCCTAGTATAAGGTCCAAGGATTTCATGGATCCGACGTCGACTCAGAAACCGTGGGCTCTAGCCGGTCCACTACAGCTATTTTCAAGGATACCTCAACTGGAAGCCAACACTAGATCTACCACAATTCGTAGGTCACGTCCTAAGCCCCCAGTCGAGGGCAACACACCTGAGTACAGGGAAATGATCTTCAAAGATATGGCCGAATATGCCTTCACAACTCCCCTACGAGGGCAACCCGATGAATATGGAGCTATGACCTTCGATTATTACTACAAGTAAGTGAATGCGGGGAAACAGACTGACTTTTTCAACAATAGATGGAGAAGGGCGCGCCCTCTTCCAGGAAGAACCAAGGCGCGCATCCTTATTGGACTACTTCTAAATTAAAAATCATTGCATAAGCTTTGCATGGACTGTAAGATGGTTCAATTCTGACTTCTAGAACTTGAGATATGGCCCAAACAGTATCTGCAGTGCAAGATCAGGGCGCACCCTCTTCCTCAGGGAGAGCCCTCAATTTCAGGGGGAGCCCTCATCCTCTTCTTCCTCACTAGGGTGAGCCAACTTCAGGGAGAGTCGTCATCTCCCACTTCCTCGTCTTTGAACTAGGGCGCATCCTCTTTCTCATGGAGAGCCCCCATCTCCCTCTTCCTCACTAGGGTGAGCCAACTTCAGGGAGAGTCGTCATCTCCCTCTTCCTCATCTTTGAACTAGGATGCGCCCTCTTCCTCAGGGAGAGCCCCCATCTCCCTCTTCTTAACCAGGGAGATCCTTCTTCTCCAGGGAGAGTCCCCATCTCCCTCTTCCTAACCAGGGAGATCCCTCATCTTCCTCTTTCTCATTAGGGCAAGCCAACTTCAGGGAGAGCCCCCATCTCCCTCTTCCTAACCAGGGAGAGCCTTCTTCTTCAGGAAGAGCCCCCATCTCCCTCTTTCTAACCAGGGAGAGCCCTCATATTCCTCTTTCTTATTAGAGCAAGCCAACTTCAGGGAGAGTCGTCATCTACCACTTCCTTATCTTCATACCATGGTGCGCCCTCTTCTTTATAGAGGCTGATTCCAAGAGAATCCTGATATCAAGAGGAGGCCGGTTCTAGGAGAAGCCCAATACCAGGAAGATGCCGATACCAGGAGAAGGCCGATTCCAGGAGAAGCCCGATATCAGAAGGAGGCCGATTACAGAAGAAACCCGATATCAGGAGGATGTCGATTCCAAGAGAAGCCTGATACCAGGAGGAAGCCGATTCCAGGAGAAGCCCGATACTAGAAAGAGACCGATACCAGGGGGATGTCGATTCCAGGAGAATCTCAACTTTAGGGCGAAGCCCAACTTTAGGAGAAGCTCAACTTCTGTCAAAATATGGGCATAACAAATACCATCAAATTCTCTAAATATTAAAATATGAGAGAATTTCTTCATTCACCATGTTCCTCCATTTTTCAAAAGAATGCGTGCCCTGTAATTTTGTCATGTCTATAACATCCTCCTAAAATAATTTATTTCTTCCTCAAATTTTTCTAACGATTGCCTTCAAATTATCCCTTTGTCATCTTCCTTCAAGATATGAAGATTTCCTTCCTTCAATTTGTTTTAGAATACGAGTCATCCATGCGACTTGAGCATTTTCCTCCACCTGCATTACCGTTATCTCGGGAACATTAGGCTTCTCCTGAACTTCCAATGGGAACACCCCGCAATACGAGCATTCTTCTGAGAACCTAATTTAGCCAAGGCATCAGGACTACTATCACTCTTCCTTGACATCTGCTGCAGACATACCTTCTTGAATTTTTGCACAAGTTGCTGAGCACACTCCAAATACATCTCCATCTTGGGACCCCAAGCTTGGTACCCCCTTCACTTGGTAAATTACCAACTTAAAGCGTGCCATAACTGGGTGCCCACCTCCAAAATTTTTGTCAGGAATATCAAAAGTTTCTTCTATTGGCCTTGCTTTTTCACTACAAGAGGCATTCAAGGATCCAGGTCAAAGTCAAAGTCGTCTTCTTCCTTCATCCTATTAGAGGGAGCACCCTCTCTCTCCCCGGGAAGAGATTTAGGAATGACTGCTTTTCCCTTCATTTTTCTGGCTAAGGCTTACTCTTCAGTTTCTTCGTCGCTGGCATCTTCCACGATTCCTTCCACAAATTCCTCCGTAGGTTTTAAGGCTGGCTCTTGATTGTTAACTCCCAAACATGGTCTACTCTCCCCTGTCAGTGGGGATGATCGACACTATACTTCTTTACCCATTCAGTGAGATGCCCTTCCTTTTTCAACGATTCAATTTCATCCTTCAGTTGTCGACATTCGTGAGCGTCATTCCCCTCTACCTCCTGTAGCTTCAGAGTTGAATCGTTTGAAGTATGCTTGGAGGGATTCATTGTCACTTTGTTTGACATTAGCTACCAGGTCGGAGTTCCCATGATAACGAAGATCAGTAGTGCTTCGATAGCCTTGTGGAAGCGACACTTCCCTTACCATTTGAGAGAAAGGAGATGGAGCCTGTATTAAGGTTGTGGGCCTTCATCCATTGAGGATGGTGAGGATTTTCCTCAGTTCATCAACGTTTATGTTACCCATACTTGGAATATTTTTCATTCCTGAAAGCTGAGATAAGGGACTTATCTGGGAGGCAATGGTGGAGGGCGCACCCTGAGGTGAGGCACGACCTAGTTACTACCTGAGTTGGAGATAGGCGTGACCTGATTGATGACCGTGGGTTGAGGCGAGCCCAAGATGACTGGAGGAGGTTAGGGCGCACCCTGTTGGTTCTCCGGAGGAGGAGGATGATTTTTGGTGTTCTGAGAGCGTTGACTATTCTGGACATTCTGCCTTTGAGAGGTGAGACGCCCACTCTCAGACGAGCTTTCAGAGTAGACTGAGGTGATAATAGGTTCGGCGTTGTGGCGCCTCCAATGAGGAAGAGGCCTATTATTCATAAAATTGCCATCCCTTCTTCGAAGTCAGTTTGAAAGAGCCTCACGAGTACGTGGATCAATATTTCATGGGAAACGTTCATCCAGGTGCATTGACCTTATGGGTATGGGGTTAATGATGGGTTTTTCCCCTACCCCTTCCTTTCTCATAGGAGGTCAGTCTTCTTCCTCTCCCTGCAAAACTAATATACCAGTTCTATCACGAACAAAAGGTCTACGGTGTTCGGGGATTACCTGAGTATTATACCTCCTTTCAGAAGTATGGCCTGAGCGATGTGGGTATGGAGGATGGAGGACTTCTCCTGCAAGGACCATCCTTCTCAATGTATTCTCCTGATGATTATGGTTGGTAGCACCGCTCCTAAATTCCAGCCTTCTAGGGGTGACTCCATGAAACCTACCATCGCGAGTATTTTCTAGCATTCTTCCTTCATCACCATGATGACGTCTCCCTCCCTGAATCATTAGCTCCTTCCCGGAGCGATGTTCAAGAGTGCAAAGATGTTCATCAAATCCATTGAAATTCGTATGGAGACTCCTGACCGTGTCTTCAATAAAAAATAATTGATCCATCATCTCTGAATTTCTCATCATAATGGGGGGAAGTCCTCCAACGATCCGATCAATATTGGGAGGATTGGTTACATGCTCAGGAACATACTCCTTATGATCATGGTAGTTCTAATTGTTCTGACCATGATTCTGGCCAGGTGACTATGCTTCTTCCTCCGTCCTTCCATTCATCCGCTGATCTTGTGGTTGTTACATCTTTTCTCCTTAGATGTTGAGAGTTGTATTGAGTAAGGGCACGTCCTGAGGCATGGGCGCTATTTTGGTGTTTGATGCTGGTGTGACTCGAGGATTTATAGAGGGCTAAGGCATGCCCTGAGCGATGACGGAGGGCTGAGGATTGCCCTGACTGAGTAGAGGAGGCTGATGCTCTGACGCCTTTTTCCATTTGAGGACGCGTCCTTACCCTGCATAACATATCTACCAATTCTACTATAAATCATCTATAGGTTTCCAGAAGTTACCTGAGTATTATGTACCTCATTAGCAGAGTAATCAGACCTGTTGATGTGGGTTTCTCCTAGGGCGCGCCCTGAACTATCGGTGTCGTCTGAAGACAAAGCTGATGAGGGGAGGCGTCGACCCTCGCCTTCGAGATGAAGGTGACGAGGGGAGGCGTCGTCTAAAGAAGGAGGAGTAGGCATCGACCCTCGAGTTGGAGACGAAGGTGAAGGCGTCGACTCATGAAGGAGGAGTGAACTTGGCGTCAACCCTCACTTTGAACTAGGGTGCGCCCTGAACTATCGGCGTCACCTGAAGATGAAGCTGATGAGGGGAAGCGTTGACTCACGAAGGAGGAGTAGGTGTCGACCCTCGCCTTCGAGATGAAGCTGACGAGGGGAGGCGTCGACTCACGAAGGAGGAGTAGGCGTCGACCTCGCCTTCGAGATGAAGCTGACGAGGGGAAGTGTCGAAACAACAAAATCACACCAGCCTTCTAGAGAGGCTAGTGAGGGAAAAATGGTGCGCCCTAACAAATTCGAGGGATGAGGACGTGTCGTCCCCTAGAATTTCCTATCTGCGTAAAACCCAATTCATAATAGAAAATATCAGAAAGTAAGGTTTACCTGGTAAGCGTGTGCGGCTCATGAATCCCATAACTGCTTGATTATATTTGTGTTGTTTCTTTGACTCCATCCTCTTCCCATAGCAAAAGTATTCATAACACACTTCCATCTCTGAATCGTGTTCAAAATCATCTCCCACCAGATCTGTTTTTCCAATTTTGTTATAGGGACCTCTTTTCTCCTTAGATGCAAACATCCCCTCCTTCTAGCGCCAATTTGTTAATGGAGAAATCCGGTAATCAACAAAGACTGAGTTTCTTTGCCAGAAAAAGATCCGACGAGGATGAGATGCGGTGGAGCGTGGTGGTTTATATGAGATTGGGGGCTGAGATTGCTAGGTTTCAGAATAACTAGAGATTTGTCTTCTCTGGCGGCTGCGAGCTCTAATAATTACGACCCCTAATAATGTGCCTACGTACCTCTATTTATAGGAAAAATAGAGGATCAAGCCCACGTAGTTCTTGGTGAAGTAGATGTCCGTTAGGAAACCGGAGTTTTCTTCTTCGAATCGAATGCATAAAAGGTAAGTGGAACCTTCCTGGAAAAGGACTCTACATTCGGGTTTATTCGGATAGATCAAAACCTAGTATAAGGTCCAAGGACTTCATGGATCCGACGTCGAGCCGGTCCACTACAGCTATTTCCAAGGATACCTTGATTGGAGGCCAGCACTAGATCCACCATAAATCGTAGGTCACGTCCTAAGCCCCCAGACGAGGGCAACCCGCCTGAGTACATGGAAATGATCTTACAAGATAAGGCCAAATATGCCTTCATAACTCCCCTACGAGGGCAAGCCGATGAATATGGAGCTATGATCTTCGATTATTACTACAAGTAAGTGAATGCAGGGAAACATGTTGACTTTTCCAACAATGGACGGAGGAGGGCGCGCCCTCTTCCAGGAAGAACCAAGGCGCGCCTCCTTGTTGAACCACGTCTAACTTAAAGATCATTTCATAAGCTTCGCGTGGACAGTAAGATTATCCAATTCTGACTTCTGAAACTTGAAATACGAGTCTAACAAAAAAGTTATTTACTATTAACTACTTTAAGTTGTATCTATGTAGGTGTACGTAGTCATATATACATGTGATGGCTACAGTGTCATGTTGCTTCACATTTTTGCATTTGGAACCATGTGAATTTAATGCCATGTCGCCTTAGCAGAAGTTTCCTTGCACAAAAGTTAAGTTGATGTAGAGGAAGTGAGGAACTGTCATCCAAAGTACTTTTGCTTGTCCGTAAAAAAATACACGCACATACACATTTGAAATAATTATGTAGTCAGCCAAATTTTTATATTCTATTACGATTTAAATACATATATTTTTAATTTATAAATTATTAATTAGACAAGTCAAACGGACTAATATTAATTGATCAATAATTTACAGTTAAGAATAATTCGAGAGGGCATGTCCTCAGTTTTGAGATACCCTATTCCATCTAAATTTTTTTGCCCTCTATTAAAGAACACTCGTAATAAAATCTAGGAACCCGCTCTCACTGCATACTAATGTTATGTTTGGTTGGAAAGATGGAAATGAATGAGAAAAAATAACGGAAATTTATAAAAGCAAGAGGAAAATTTTGAAAAGAAATGGCTTAGTGGAAAATTTCTTGGATAGAATTGAGAAAAAAATGTATATGAGGAAAAATGAAGCATTCCATTATAAATTGAGAGATTTGAGTTCTAATTTAGATTGTTAGATATGAAATGAGGGATTAAATGAAAATTTTAAAACTCACTCATAGTTTAATTCAAATCTCATTGCATTGCTTTCAAATTATGAGAGGTAAAATTTATTTTTCTCGCATTTTTACTTGCAAAATCATTGATCAAACTTTTAAAATTAAAACTTGTGAGTATTTTCTTCTCAATTGATAGCAAAATTAAAGCCATCCAACTATTGTTGTGACATGTCCTTTTCTTATTGTTAATTAAAATTTGTTTCTTTTAATTTTTTAACTTTTAATAATAGACTTAATTTTTAATTTTTTTCATTTCTAAATTATTTCCTAGATTTTTTCTTAAAATTGCAGCAAAATGATGGCACCTCCGGCTTGTATTATTTGTTCACAACTCACAAGGCCGGCCCTGGATTAGGGATTTTGAAACAAAGTGCGAAAAAGTTCCTATGTATTTGTCCAAAAACAAATAAAAAAAATTTAAAAGATGAAATGATACAAATTATTTAAAAGGAAAAAATTAAGCGAATTAATAAATAATACAACTCAATTATTTTCATTTAGAAATTATATAAGTAGTTTTGAGTAGGTTTTTTCTTACTATTTATATTATAAGATTTTATATTGTATAAACAAAAAAGTTAAAATAATTATTTTTAAAATTGTCATACATAAAATTTAAAAATAATTTATTTATATACTACTAAATAACATCCTTTCATAACACCAACTAGAATATAGATATAATTTTATTTTACTGTATATAGTAATTAATTACGGTGTTTAACAATATGATATAAAATAATAAATATTTAATGTGTGTGTAATACGGGTATAATATTAGTTATTGAGAAAAATTAGTTATTA
>QRFB01027726.1:0-14306 GCA_008931105.1 Oenanthe javanica | reverse complement strand
AATTGAGTTAGCAGTGACGACTAAGTGGCATTGTCCTTCCTCTACTAGTTTTCTATGGACCTATATATGAGAGGCGATGTTGATGATCTTTTATATCCGGAAATGATTTTGGAGAAGTCGAAAGTTCAAATCATATACTCCCTCCGTCTCATCCATTTGTTTACATTTAGGAGAGGTTGTTCGGCACGTATTTCAAATTGCATAAAAAAAGTACATTATAAATTTATATATTTGTGTGAATTTAATTATAAAATATAGATTTTGATTAGACAAAATATTGTTGGAATCGAAATTAAAGCTTCGAGATAATTGGTTGTACTTAAAAACTCGGAACTTTGGTACCAACAACTAGAGTTAAACCTCGATAAATGAATATGTTCGGGGGACAANAAACCTCGATAAATGAATATGTTCGGGGGACAAGAAAATTATATTCATTAATCGAGATTATTCATTTATCGAGGTCAAAAATACACTGTCTCTATTATCTTGGGACCGGAAAAAATTATTAATTTGACGAGATTATTTATTTATCAAATATTCATTTATTGAGGTTCTACCGTAGTTCTTTTAATTAAATTCAACGTACAGTTTACAACCAAAACTTCGAACACGCTTTATTTTGCATTTACTAGGCAGACTGTCATAAAAAAAAAGCTCTAGCCTTGTTGAAAAACGAAAAGGCATTGTGAATGCTAGTCGCAGAAATCCTAATTTTCAGTTCCATGTAAGGTCAGCTGGTGTTGCCAATATAATGTAAATAGTGCGTTTAATTTAATCTCTAACTGTGCTTTATTTAAGAGTATTTAGTTTGATATCGGTATGATAGTTGTTGCTGGTTGGAAGGTTGAAAATAATTAAGACTTAAAATGGCAATCCACAGCATAATGAAGCCCGTAACTATTAATTTAAATACATGTTTTGGACTTGGCAGAAAAATTAATATTTTTTGGATCAGAAATCACATCCTATGAAAATTAACTTGCATTTGGAGTTTCGAATGCAAATCATAAGAATGTGCAAATTATAGGAATTTGTATTTGGATTGCGAAAAAATTAATTAACTATATACTATATGCATGCCACTTAATTTTCCTGACATACACTCGCTGATTAAATTTTGATTTTGCCCATACGAGGCCACAACTTCTGGAAGATAATTTTTCGTGTGGCCTGGAATCAATTGAATTAATCGATGAGATTGAAAGAAAGAAATAAAGCAACTTCATAAATTATCTGTCTTGTACAAGTTGGGTGGATATTGACAATATACTAGATTTGGAGTTGGAAGTTAGAATAATCTTCTGACCAACTTTTTGAACGGTTTACTGAAAATGAAGGGTAGTCCTCTGCCTAATCACATCTTTAATTAAACACGACCCAATTCTAATTTTTTTAGCTAATTTACCCAATTCTAATTTTACTTGTTCATTAATTAATGTTTTTCAATAGCAATCCTATGTCTTCGTTCGTAATCTAATTATAACTTTGGTTAACAACCCTAAGTATCTAATCTCCTATTTCTTTGATGTTTTAATTTGGAACAAAACTATACTATCTAGAACTAATGTTAATGTAGTATTGGTACGTGCAAATGAGCATGACAACACTTAGCAATTAATTAAGCAGGTGTACCCGTACAAAGCAACAAAAATTAAAGAATGTTTAATTATTTTATATTGAAAATATTATTTCTTTTTATGTGAAAATTATATATTATTTATAATTTTTAATATGACTTAAATAATTAAGTTGTTTACATAATATTAATAATTAATTAAATAAATTATTATATAGTTATAATCTTATTTATATAAAATAAATTATTGAAAATTATACTATTAAAACTCTAATACTTATCAAATATATGTTGAAAGTATGTTATTTAAATTAAATTCTATTGGTACTAAATATAATTTCATTTACATAAAATAAATTTCTTATTGAATCATGAATAGCATTTGTATCATGTGGCTAGAAAAGTTTTTGATATTTTGTTCATCGCTACTTATTCACAATTTTTTTAATTATAAATTTTTTGTTTATATATATTTGTTTATAATATACTCTATTTGTTTTGTTTATAATCCATATTTGTGAAAATTTTAATATAAATTATTGTGTTCATAGATAGAAATTTCTAGTGTAGTTGTGTTCATACGAATATTATTTTTAGTTGTCTGAGTAATATCGGTGCTGCTCTCTGCCTGTTTGCCCAAGTGGGTAACCCTGGACAAGTTTTATATTCTGATAATGTTGTTATTTTATAAGCTAGGAGCTCTTTGCCACAGTTGTATTATATTCTCCATATTGTTCGTTTTGTTTTCGTGTTTAGTTGGTGAGAATCGGATGTCAAAGGAATATATGAAATAATATATTATAAATTAATTTTATGGAAAAAAAGAATGCATAAGTGTAATCGTGAGTAAAAATAAAAAAGTCTAAATTTTATATGAATGGGAATTGCAGGAGTAACAATCTTTGAGTTTTCAATGCGTCCTAGAAAAGAACAAGGAAGCCCATAAAATAAAGGCACAAGGAAACCACCTGAGTAAACACATGAGAAACAACATTAATGTACACAAAAAAAATTTCCCACCTGAGGAACAAAGGTCAAGAAACAAATCATTATTCAAGTGCAGTTAAAATTTTCTTCATGGTGCATTAATATAATTACTCAAGTACCTGATATTAGTATATTACCATTGGAATACTGTACACACCTGGATTATAATCTTTAGATCAGTGATCTCTGCAAGCACTTTCACCAGCCTCCCCTGGGTAACCAATCTATAGAATGCTTTCAATTCCCTTGTTTCCGTCTTCCATGAACAATCATGCATTAGCAGTAATGAGCTTGCTCCAAAAATCTGGTAAAAGGAGACTACATTTGTCTTCAGTTTCCTTCGGACGAATCTAAACCAGCAACTATGACAACAATATCAGCTTCTTTACCTATACAAATAGCTTAAGAACCATTGGAGAACAGGAGGTGCAAAAGCATGCTAATCAAGTAAAGCTAAATTCTTATAGCAAGAAATTCTGTAGGGCATTTCAACATTTCTGGATGCCTTGTTTCCTCGAGAAAATGGAGCAAAATTCATCAGAACTATCATCATATTCTTCTACTACAATAAAGACAACTCAAAATTCGGATAATCCTTCCTGTACTAACCAGTTTGATCCCGATGGAATCATCATCTCCATATGCAAACAAAGAAGTCAGAGGTTTATATAAATTTAGTGAAAAGTAAAGCTTAAGCATTTTCCCCACATTTCTGGATGAAATATGAAGTCTGATGAAATCTCAATATCCGACTGTCAGTTGGCAAAGATCAACCGAACTAATAAAGCGACTAGTGCTTTCTGGGACATGGATGAATCGTGGGAGTCTATGGGGTAGATATTGAATGTTCAGCAATGTAAAGTGGCCTTGCTTTTATTAAGAGGAATTATACAATGCAGATGCTTTTGACATATAATTAGCTTTTGTATGTGTTGGAGTCGGGCCTGGGTCCTACGTAACCCAATCCAGGATATCATTGAGCCTGAATCCTACGTAACCCGATCCAGGATATCATTGGACCTGGATCCTACGTAACCCGGTCCAGGATGGCTCATTTGACATGAAGTTCAACGTACCGACCCGATCAGACCCAAGACTTGAAGCCGAGATGACTTGGTCACAGAAGCAATAGCAAGATATGTGGAACAACGTGGGCAACGGTCACGTCCTCAACGTGCCTCTACCTTATCCTCCACTACTCAACTATTCCTGGACCTCAATATATAGAGCAAGGACTGCCACAATTGAGGTTAATCACAATTTATACACACCAAATACTTGATGCAGATTCATTGCTTATACAATCTCTTGTGCATTCTTGTTACTCACTAAAAGACTAGATTAACTTATTCTCACACCGGAGGTGAATCGGGGGAACCATCCTCACATTCTTCTTCATTGCAGGAGGACAACGGAGGACCCCTTGAAGGAGCCCGAACTCATAGTCCTGCGTATCCAGCTCACTTTGCAGAAACCTGGTTCCAACATTTGGCGTCGTTTGTGGGAACATACAAGAAAACCAATCAAATTTGAATCATGCCACAATCATCAGCTACGCCTAACGCACCACTTGGATTTTCAAAATCTCAAAACTCCGGAGCCAAAACTTCTCGCGAGCCGGAAAGCTCCCTAGCGCCGAATGTGACGCCTAGACAATTGAACTTTGGGAGCTTGAATGAGGAGAATGGAGATCCACTTCCCACGCCTGAAGAGCAACAAACCATGTTGCAACGGTGAAGGGAAGAGAAAAGAAAGGCTCAAGAGGAAAGAGACCGCGGGCGCAACCGGTTAGAGATTTCTAAAAAGGCCTTCAGCCAGCAAAGCAAGGGCAAAGGCCCGGAGAAGATAGCAGAGGATGCTCGTAACCAAGCATTGAGGAAGGAAGCCGATGAGTGGAGGTTGAAGTTCCGAGGACGTTGTAAAGTTGGAATAGGGAATTCAATAAAAAATAATAGTGTTTGTGCAACATCAATTGATTGAGTATCAATTGATGTATAGAAAATATTAGTTGATGTGTTTGGGCTATCCATCGATTGATGCATACCCATCGATTGATCTTGAGTATCGATCGATGGCTTATCAGTCGATGACTGAATATCAATTGATGAGGGAACATCAATTGATGGAGTAGAAACATTTGAGGTAATTATTTGAGAAGTGGTATTTGAAATAACATGTGAGACGGAATCCTGAATTTCCTGGGAAGAAAATTTAGGAGAGAGTGTTGGTTTCTCCTTGAATATCAAAAAAAATGAGAATTTAAAAAT
This sequence comes from Oenanthe javanica, assembly GCA_008931105.1. Lineage (NCBI taxonomy): Eukaryota > Viridiplantae > Streptophyta > Magnoliopsida > Apiales > Apiaceae > Oenanthe > Oenanthe javanica. The sequence continues at coordinate 9,473 of QRFB01027726.1, read as the reverse complement.
GTCTGATTATCTATCAGAACATTTTATAAAGAAATTTGATGAAGTAGGGAAAGAAGAATAGAAGGAATTGGAGTTGAGAGAGAGTGTGGTTGCATCTCATCATTTATATGAGATGCATCAAACTGAATTTGAGAAGGCTTTATCACAGTTGTCTATGATTTTGCAGTGTGTGTTTCCCCTTGTGCAAATGTTACTTTCTTCCTTCTCCTTTCATATGATTTGGGGTTTTTGACTTGAGTGTCCTCATTTTGGTTATGTGTTCCTGGTTGTGGGCTCTTTTCAATATTAACATCCTTTTGGGAGGATGCCAATAAAGATTTGGTAATTTCTTTGTTAACATCCATAGACTTTTGAGAGACCGTGGAGTGACTTGGTTTAGGTTGCACACCCTCACTCTCATTATCCTTCCGGGTTCTTTGATGTTCCCCAGTTCCCTCACCAGCTACATCCTCCTCTAGTCTATCTACCACAACAAGTGTTTTTCTTTTCTTTGTTTTTACAACAACATGTTTTTGGGAACCTGTTGAGGTTGGCTTCTTAAATTTAGGTTTAAAAATTGGGTGTGTGGCTTGGGTGGGAGGGTTAGGGTCATTACTAACACCCTTCATAGCCACAAAGGGCAAAGAAGTTTGGGGATTGGAAAAATTTAAGGTAAAAATAAATACCTGAACAAAAGGTGGATAGATCAATTCCACATTACTGTGAAAATTGATCCTTACCAAGTCTTTGAAGACCCTTTTATTTTGGACCCAACAATCCAGAGCTTATGTACTCCTGTCTATCTCAATATCCTTGACAAAATGGTTAATAATAATCATGATAAATCTAGCATAATAAATATGATTAGACCTATTAATCTTATTTCCCAATTTGACAGATATTTCATTGAGTAACAGGCTTCCTAAGTTGTGATATCTATTATATAAAATGATATAACCTACTTGTCGAATACTTGCAGTTATTGTATCATTTTCCAGAAAAATACTTTATTATAGCATCAAATAAATATGACCATTTTTTCCTTAGATTCTTTCTAACTATAGTACCTAAACTAGCATCATGAGCAGTGTAATTGATTTCCCTAAGCATAGTTCTATTATATGTGTCAGTGGGTGCATTTTCAGTATTGTTACAGGAATGTTTAAACACTCACCCAAGACTTATAACATAGTTCTAGCAGCTTCAATCAAGGTCCTATTTTTCCTTTTAACAACTCCATTTTGTTGTGGAGTCCTTGGTGCTTAGAAATGATTAGTGATACTTTTTTCTTCACAGAATTCTTTCATTGTTGCATTCTTGAATTCAATACCATTATCACTTCTTATTTTCTTGACCTCCCATTCAGTGCCATTTTCAACATTCTTCACATGATTGATAATTAATTTATTTGCCTCATCCTTAGAGTGTAAGAAATATACTCATGTATATCTTGTGAAGTCATCCACAATTACTAAGGCATATTTTTTTTGGCAATTGACATGATGTTGGCTGGACTAAATAAGTCCATGTGCAATAATTCTAAAGGCTTATCAATTGATGATTCAGACTTTGACTTGAATGATGTTTTCATTTGCTTTCCCTTCTAACAGGCATCACATAGTCCATCCTTGGTGAATTCCATCTGTGGAATGCCTCTAACAAGATTTTTTCTAACCAATTGATTCATGGCTTTGAAATTCAAATGGGCTAGCTTATTGTGCCAAATACAACTTTCATCTGTATTGGCTTTGCTAAGTAGACATGTCATTGAATTTGTCTTTACAGAGTTAAAATCAGCCACATAGACATTTCCTTTTCTTTCACCAGTTAAGAGAATTTTACCAGATTCTTTGTTGGCTGTGATGCATGATCCAATTGAAAACCGTACACCATTTCCATTATCACACAGTTGACTAATACTGAGCAAATTGTGCCTCAATCCATCAACTATTGTTATCGGTTCAATGATAACATTTTCTCTTGTAATTGAGCCATATTCTAAAGTAAAACCTTTGTTGTTATCTCCAAAAGTAACACATAGGCCAACCTTTTCAACAAACTTTGTGAGCAGGGATAAATCTCCAGTCATGTGCCTGAAACATCCACTATCCAGATACCAAAGATATTTCTTCCTGTTTCCATGCACACATATAAAATAATCAAGTTACTTTTGGTACCCAAGTTGACTTGGGTCCTGTTTTATTATTTGCAACCTGAGCCTTGGTTGCCAACTTTGATTCCTTTTATTTTGGTGGGTTTAAATCCACTTTAACTTTGGGAGTTGATTTTTGTGTCTCAAATACCTTGGAACTCGTGGCAGATATATCATGCACATTCTCATACTTAACATTTTGACTAGCATGATTGTTATCAGAAATATGCATGTTCCACTGTATTCCATGCATGTTCATATTGACATATGCAAAGAAAGGATTATACATGTATGAAACTTGTGCATAAGGCATATGAACATTATGTGCAACCAAATTAGAAGACATGACATTCATGAGCATAGGATTAGTAAGCATGACATTTGCAGACATGGCATGCGCACTTAAATCATTTGAAGATATGGAGTTCTTTTCTTTGTTACATTTCATAGATAAATGATTTACACTACCACATTTAGCACACACCTTTATAGGTGCATACATATTAGGAGTATAATTGTTGTGCTTGTTTATGTCTACTTTATCATTCATATTCTTTTTCTTTTTCTCAGACTTAGGGTGAATGATTTCAACAGGTGTTATCCCTTCTAATTTCTCTTTTAATTGTTTCTTAGATAAGCTACCAATGTTTATCTTTTCAACCTTAGTCTCAACTTGATTCTTGATTTCCTTAACAAACTTGATAGAGGTGCTAAAGTTGTTCTTCTTATTAGTCATTGATGATTTACTTGTCGATTGATACTTATCAATTGATTCAGCATCAATCGATTGATAATCTTTATCAATTAATGAAGGATTAACAGTCGATTGATCTTTATCCATTGAAATATCAATCAATGGCTTGCCTACTGATTTAGGGGATTCTCCTAGAGTATCTAAACCCTGAACATCAATAATTTATTTGTCAGTTTTAGCAGACCTATTCTATTTGTTAATGGTTTCAATTACTCCAGCCAATTGTTCTTTTAACAATTCTTCTCTTCTCAAACTATTCACTAGTTCATCTCTAGCATCCTTACTTTCCTGCTTAAATCTATCTAAACAAACAAGTTCATTTTCAAGAAAAACATTCCTCTCAGTTAAGGCATCAATGGTGTTCTTTAACTTGAGGTTTTCTTTGTTTAAAGATTTTAGAGTGACATGCAAATTATATAATTCATTAGACATTTCATTGATGGTACTATTGCATTCATCTTTTGAAAGCTCAGAAAAGTTAGTAGCTAGTACCTGATTTGATGATTAACTAACTTGTTCATCTTCATGGTTGGTCATTAGAGCTAGATTGATGAATTCTTCAGGATCACTATCCTCAGCAGCCCAGTCTTTCTCTTCAGTAACAAAAGCTTTTTCCTTTTATTTAAGAAGGTCAAAATATTTATTTTTATAGTCAATGCCATCAATTGACTTTTCCTTCTTTTCTTGTTTTGGCTTTCTGCACTCATTTGAGAAATGACCAGCCAATCCACAGTTAAAGCATTTAAATTTTGATCTATCAACCAAATTTTTATTTTGATTGTCATTTCTAAACTAGGATTCAGGCCTTTGAGCATTTGGATTCCTTTTGAATTTTAGCTTTGAGAATTTCCTTGACAGAAATGCAAGGTGCTCATTAATCTCATCCAAATCATCCTGAGGGCATGCTTCATTTTCTTCACAATTGCCCTTTCCTTTTTCTTTGAATGACTCTTCAACAACATCACCAGCCACTATGACAAAATCTTCAACACAACCACTTTCACTCATTCTCTTCTTGTCTTCATTTCCTTTGACCATCAAAGCCACAATCTTTTCTTTTCTTTAATTTTTCTCAATCTCCTCATCTTGTTGGATTTCTAACTCATATGTATTGAGAATACCATAAATTTCTCAAGAGTATAGTCCTTGAAGTCTTGATATTGTCTAATGAAGACAATCATTGGTTTCCATTCTTTTGGAAGATATCTAAGAAATTTCAGATTTGTATCTTCAGTTGCATAAACCCTACTATATAGTTTTAGTCCATTCAAAAGCTTTTGGAACCTAATATAGGTGTCATTGATGGACTCCCCACTCTTGAAATGAAAGGATTCATATTTCTGAATCAAGAGTCGCATCTTGTTTTTCCTTACTTGCTCATCCCTTCACATAGAGTTTGAAGAGTATCTCATACTTCGTTAGATGAAGTAAAGTTTATCACATTGTCAAACATATCTTTATCTAGATCATTGAACAAAATGTTCATGGCCTTCTTGTCCTTAAACACTTCTTTTTCATCCCCTTCTGTGAACTCAGTGATGAGTTTTGTAACATGTTTGTCAAATGCAGGAGTTTCATCGGGGCCGGTTTATACCTATGACTAGCCTTATGGGAACATGAAGACCTTTCTCTATGCAGTTAACATAGGAAGGGTCAAGAGAAAGTAGATGCAGGTTCATTTTTACTTTCCATGCAAAGTATTCATCTTTTTTTAACACTGAAATTTTCACACCTGAATCTTTTTGGCTCATATTGACTTGTTCTTGATCTTAAACTTTCTATATGTTGAAAGCCTACGCTCTGATACCAATTGTTATTTCCTAGAATAATGTGAATATGATTTGTAGAAGGGGGGTTGAATACAAATTATTAAAAATTTTTATGTTTTAGTAATTGTTCTTAAGGTTTGAGTGTTTAAGAGAATGTATATAAACAAATGAAACTGAAAATAAATTGAACAAAGATATTTTAAAATTACTGGTGGATTGGTTTTTCCATCCGTGTATATTTTGCTCAAAATTGTTTTTAGGTTAATAAAACCTAGCTTCATTTTTACAAGATTAAAAAATAAATCAACTGTTCTTACAAAGTGCTCTAAGGCTGAGCAGTTGATTCAAGAATATTGTCTATACTAATTACAATAAGGTGTATTCTGTAAAAATATTACAGTACAAGTGTAGCATAAGAAAATCTATAAAAATATTACGATATATGTACCGTAGGGAAAAATTCTTTTGCTATGATCATGAATACTGTATTTTTTTAAATTTTTACAGAACATGCATGTGTATTTAATGTTCACAAGGGTATCATGACAATGCTCATTACTAAAATATATATTATTACCTTTTAAACTTTTACTCTATATAAAGCACGTCCCGTAAAAATATTATAGTGTACTGTAACGAGAAAGTTTTTTTAATACAAGTACTGTATTTTTTAAAATTATATATTTTTTCATAAAAAACAATCATTAATTCAATTAAATTTATTATTTTTATAAAAATATAATGTGTTCAATAAAAAATACAATATTTAAAAAAATATAATGTACATAGTTAATGTAAAATAATTATAAAAAAAGAAATTAAAAATTAATGTTTTAATTAATTTATCAAAATAGATTTTTTAACTAAAGGAAATTATCCACAAAAAATTACCTTTAAAATATTGGAGAAAAATACTTAATAATGATTATATATTTTGATGTGATTGATTATAAAAATTTAAATTGAATAAATTACACAGAAAAAATATTTGACATATTGCATTTTCACAATTTATGCACAACTTGGTATATATGTTTTAAATGAAATATTTAAGTCATTTAAAGTCCCAAACAAAAAAAAACTTATATAAATAATTAATTTTAATGGGATGTGAAATGTTGATTTCATAATATAAACAAAAAATTGCAAACAAAAAATTAAAACCTTTATAAAATTTTATGTATATAATAAAATTTATATTTTATTGATAAAAATATAATTATGTGTCTGTTTTAAATTATACAAATATAAATATCATTAAAATTAGTAAAAAGTAGTTTATTGGATAGTCATCCTCTAACCAGGGTACACACAATAATATGAAAATACAACGTGAACTGTCCAATCCTATCTTAATCCAAAGGCTCTAAATAGAGTTATCCAGTTACTCATTTATATTTTCATTTATATCGGTAACAATGAACCAAGGCCTATATATATATGTCGACTCATCCTCGTCCAATTATATCAAACACCTAGCTAATATTATAAGTGCAACTATTTTAGCACTAACATCCCATATAAACACATTAATATATACTCCACTGTCTTGATTCAAGCAATGGTTATCGTTGAGCTACATTTTAAATAAATTACGTTGATGCAGCTACCGAGCTCCCCTCTTCGCTACTATTGTTTTAAATATGGGAACACCCAAAGAAAGAAAGAATAAGGGCACCTATTGATTATTATTATTAAGTGCTGAATTCGGTATGCATTATATATACACTTATAGTTTTCATGCTTACACGCAAGCAGGCAAGGTCCTTGTTTAACAATCAAACCTTCCCTATTAGTTTGCTTGATTAGTATTTTGTTAATGACGTACCACAACTTTAAGAAACTTAAGCTGCTGTGTGTTTGTGTTTCGATTGGACGCCCATCCAGCAAAACTTAATTACTAGAGCTAGCTCCATCGTTAAGATTTAACATTTCGTTTCACATTTGCGATTGGGGCCAATAATGACAGCTAGAAACATTATTTACTGATACGAGTCATAAATGAAGCGATCGGTAACAATCGTGTTCTTGTAGTGGTTATACAGATTACAGAAGATGGTTTTTAGCGAGCTAATTGTTAGGGGTAGCGATTTCGAGTTCGCGTCGTGTTCGTGTCGGGTCATATTCTTACCCCGTTGTTTCGGTTAATTTTTCTTAATCCTAACTCGTACCTACCGGGTTCGTGTTGGCTTTCGGGTTATTTCAGATTTTAGCGCCTCTACTATTTTTTTTAGAATGATTGAAAATATATACTCTATTATATACTCTATTTGTCCCGATTTATATGGACTGGTTGCTTTTACACAAATTTTAAGATAAAATAGTTCATCGCATGTGAAACTTACACTTCAAATGTATAATATGTATTGTACTCACTTTATCAGGTGTAAAAAGGACAACACATGTATACAATATTGTTATTACTATTAAATAATTATGAACCAACTAACGAGTCTCTATCATTGCATGTGAAAGTTACTTTATTATACTTATATTTAATTATTTTAGACCTAAAGGATTTCAAAAGTAGTACAGCCGTAAACGAACTGAGTCGAGTTTTTTCTTAGCGAGTTCGAGCTTTTTCTTAACGAGTCGAGCCAAACTCGATTATCTTAACGATCAAATTTTGTTGTTCGAACTTGAGTTCGTTAAGAACCGAGTTGAGTTAGAGTTGTTCAAGAACTTTTCGAGTCGGATCGAACTCGAATCGAGTTCGAGTTGGTTAATTAATTTTTTTTATTTGGACTTGTTTTTAATGGACCAAATGAGGTTCAAATACAAATAAAATCTTAAACCCAAGTTCCTTATACTTACACTAACACTAAAACAATTAAACACAATCTAGTAATGCAGAGTTCATGTATATTTTATTATTTTTATAAATTTTTATGTATATTGCTTAGCGAGTCGAGTTCGGGTCAAGTTTAACGAGTCGAGTCTAGCCCGAGTCAAACTCGAGTCGAGTTCGAGTCGGTCACTTACAAAACTCGGATCGACTCGTTAAGGTTAGCGAATATTTTTTTTGTTCAAGTTCGATTACTAAACGAATCGAGTCGAGCTAAACGAGTTGAGTCGAGTCGAGCCTAATGATCAACTCGGTTGGTTTACAGCCCTAAAAAGTAGAGTTATAAATATAAGGTTTATTAATTTTCAGATTATTTTGGAGTTTCGGGTTCGTGTCTGATTGTAGTTGGTTGTTTTGGGTTGAATATTTACTTATCTAAATTCGTATTTTTTCAAGTTGGGTTGGTGTTTGCGAGTCAGGTGAGAAATTATCACCCATGCTAATTGTACGCACAGCAAGATAATTGATAAATATACCCACCGACCGTTAGTTGTTAGTAAGTTCCATTTGTATGCCTCAGAGACCAACACCAACTAGCTGTAATCGTAAGTACGTACGTTACTACATAAGACAAATTATAAAAAAAAAAACGTATTTCACAAAACACCCCGATGATTAATTAAAAATATACAAACAGTGCTCAGCAGTGGATGAATCAGAAAATCAGGGATAATATTTATGCTCAAAGGTACAAAAAAATTTAAAATAAAAAATAATTAAATATATAATGATCGAGCAAAATTTCTAGAGAACGTATATATTATACATTATATTTTATTTATTATATATTACAGAATATAATGCATGATATATATGTTCCCCGATTAGTAATTCATGTAAATTTCTCGTTTGATTGATAATATTATTATTTTAATACATAATAGTTGATTTAAGACATATAAAATCACAAATAAATTTCACGAGACTGTATTTTTAAAAGTTAATATTATTTGTTTTAAAAACTCACCTTATATTATTTATAGAAAATATAATTGATCAAAATTATAAAATATATGTATAATTTTTTGAATGAATAAAATGATAAAACTAAAAAAAAGTTGGAGAAGTTTGGAGGGTAACGAACCCTCCGGCTCCCTCGCCCCTGCTGTCCAGTGCTAACAAGTAACATCTGGTGCCCGGGGGGAGTCCCCGCTTAACTCTGGTTATATATGTTACAGTAATTGTTAAGCACCTGGGAGAATATTCATAGTTAATTAAACTTGTTAATTATTCACAAACAATGACACGTTGCTATACATCCTCTGCTGACCGGATAGTTTACCAATTACCACTACTCCCTGCTGCTCATATTAATAGTTTTTTTGAAAAAATAACGAATATTAAGAAATGTTAATTGTATACTAATTTTTTGTGCGTATCATATTTATTATGAATATTTTATATTCCATCAGTCTCATTTTAATTAATTTGTTTGACTTTTACACACATATTAAAAAAAAAAATTATCTCTACTTCAACTATAATACCCTTATAATTGCATTAATGTATAAGCATAAAAGAGAAGTTTTTGCCTTGAATAATACAAATAATATATTATCAATCCATAACTAATAGGGGTATGAGTGAAATTTAAATCTATATTAAAGGAAAGAAAACAGATTTTTGAGACAAACTAAAATAGAAACTCAGTCAAATAAAATGGGACGGAGGAAGTACTAAATAATGTAAATTTTATATTGGAATGAGAAAAAAAAGAGTAAATTTGAATTTTTTTACATTAAAAGTAGAAATGGACAATTATTATGGGACAAATTTTTTTCTCAAAAGAGACTATTATTATGGGATAAAGGGAGTACTTCTTTTTAATTAGTAATTCAAAATATAATTAATTAATATGTTTAGTGTCAGACTGATAAACAAATGTGAGATTTTTCAAGCCTACCTTTATTATATATATATGGTATAATTTGTAAAATATATAATTTTATATTGAAACTTTAGACCTAATTACAT
>QRFB01027725.1:0-12007 GCA_008931105.1 Oenanthe javanica | reverse complement strand
AATTTAATCTTTATTTTCTTGATCGATGAGTAGACTATTAAAATCAAATCAACATTTGAGCACGGCCGTGCATTTCATAGTCTCACTCAAACAAGAGGCCAATAATATCACTCCTAAAATTAGGAGGATTAAATCCCATCTAGATCATTCATATTTCTCATACGATTCATAATATACCCAATGTCCACTTTTATCATCACCCGGTCAAAGGTAACTTTTAATGTAATCAAAGTATATTAATTCTCGTATAGAAATATAATGATTTCAGGTCTAAGGATCATTACACCATTATCACAGTGAGAATTACTTATGACACTTACTTAACATGTAGAATCTCACGGCGGGTCATTCCAGTGCCATGCATTGAGACATGCACTTATGTTCTTGACTTTAGTATCACCATACCTATGACCAATGAGATGTGGTCATCTGTCAAGAAATATATTAGTCTTTGTGCATTATTATTGTCCTTAAATAATAATACTCGACTATGGAATTGATACTCGATGATGATTCAGATCCTATTAGTGGAAATGATAGTGAATTTACACTACTTGTGAACTTTAACAGAATCCACTTAATAAGGTGAAGGATCTTCAATACATCCTAGCAGCAACTTAGGGGGAGTAAATAAAAGAAGGATGTAATAACCCATATTTTTGACACTTGATATTATTAAGAATTTTTGGATAAAATTTTTCATTTTAGGAATAATCAATTTTATGAATTTATTTTTTCATAAGGTACGTGAGACGTGAGGCCGTATTATTAATATACGGGGTATTCGAAAATATGCGTATCGATGTTACAGTAGCATACGTAATAAATATAGGACTAATAAGTATTTTTAGTCTAACAAAATAAATTTGGAATCCGGATGAAAGTCGTAACAGAGTTTGAGAGACAGAATAAGTGAATAGTATTTATCTGGAGAATTGTTTCGTAAATTCTTAAAACAATTAAATGGTATTAATTTAATAATAATAATTAATAAGAGAAATAGAAAATGAGAATTTGATATTTTAAAACTTATGTTTTTCGGATGAATAAGGTATGAGAACGAGAGATTAAAATATCGTCGGGAAATTACGCGACTACCGCACGAACCTTATTAAATAGCAAACTTCCACCACACACCACATATATCACTTTTTCATTTTTTTTCCTCTTCTTCGTCAAGAGCTTCGGCAGAAAATAAAAAGGGGAGAGAAGACTACATGCTACGACTTGGATTCTTCACCATCTTTCTTCCATGAAAATACAAGAAAAGCAAGCTATTTTTCTCCCCATTTCTCTTGCTCAGCTGCTGCATTTTTTTGTAGAAGCAAGACTCCTTCAAATCTTCATGGATTGTTGAGGATGATAGCTTAAATCGAAGGTATAACCCTCCTCTTGCTTTGTCTTGAATCCTACATCATTCCATCCATTCAATCTCTTGCAATGATCAAAACCCTCAAGAACATGAATAGTGATTTCGAAAATTGAAATTTTGTTTCTTGATTCTTGGGTTCCTATGATTTGTTAGATGATTGTTATGTGATGTATAAGTTATAGGTAGTATAGATTGAGCTTGGTTGATCCTAGAAACACAAGAATTGTCCATTTGATTTTGAATTATAAATAATAATGTGGCCTGATTTTTTTGGCTTAAAGTGGTAGTATGTTGATTATTGATGTTGAATGAGGAGTTTGGGATTGCTTGTTGGTTGAATTGAAGTAGAATAGAAATGGAAAATGATGAGTTTACAAACGTAACCATGCCATTTTTTTCTTGAGCTTTCTGCAGAAACTGTCCAGAAAAATCTGGGAACAATTTTCATCTGGTCTGGGCAGTTTGATGAGATGACTGGATAGTAGACAGTGTCTAGATCATTTACGCGCTAATTTTGCGTCATTCGGAGTTACGAGTCAAAAGTTATGGCCGATTTAGTAACGGTAGCGCAGAAAATGGAAATTCTGTTTTTGTCCAAATTTGAGACTATGATTGGACTAGCTACAGAGCTTAATAAAATCTAAAACTTTTATGGGATATTCCTTGACAGTCATAGAAGACTTCAGAAAATAAATCGTGTTAAAAGGACTAATTTCCAATTTACTAAAAATGCTAGAAAACAGGGTGTTGAATGAAATGAATATAAGAAAAAGGTTAAACAACCATTTTGGAAGTCAAATTCGAGCAAGTTAGAGGACCTGTCTCGAGTCGGTCAAATGACAGAAGTTGTTGAGGAGTATCATAACTATACGTAGGTGCAAAGAACTTGATTAAAAATCATTGACAAGATAGTTTCATGAATATCTAAAGTAGGTCTGAGGAGGTGAAATTTCGGGCAAAATAAGAGCTAATAAAATATTGAAGTACGGGTTGTAATGATCATAATTGGACTCGATATAGGGTTGAGGATTAGTACCGAGGTCCTGGCATAATAATGTCGTGATTAGTTAAAGAATTCGATTTTTTTCATTAGTAGTTAAGGTAGAACTTTCTTTAAGAGAACTAATCTAGATTATTATATCTATTGATATGACTACCAGGAACGAGAGGAACTTTGGGTATGCATCATGGACACCAGACAAGATTCCTAACTCTATTTTTAAATTCTGTTACAGAATATTTTGATTCCTGTATATGCAAGTTTCCAACTTTATCATTTTATTCTATATCAGAATATAATTGATTCATGGTGATGCAAGATTCTTGAAATCTTTGACTTTATAATAAGTTCTTCGATTATAAAGATTTGTTGTGTTTTAAACTACTGAGCTCATTGTTGTTGTTTAAAATGCACATTGTCATTTCACCTTGAACTGTTTTGTTCCTTTCTAACTTGATTCTTCTGCTACTCTGAACTTCTCGAAAAGTAGAGTATGCATGTAACTAGATTGGACATCTGCTTTGTGCGTCGAGTTACCTTTCAGGGTACTCGATGGTTAACCGAGGAGAGTCGGGTATTTTCTCGACGGTAGTCGGTAACTATCAAAATTATTTTGATTCAAAATGTATTGAGGATTATTTGATGATCAATGAGGATCATCAACTTAATTATTTTAAATAATTATTTTAATAATTTTAATAATATTTAAATATTAATTAAATATTATTTAAAAAGGGTTAAATAGTGTTTCAACATTAATGAATTATTTTAAATTTATTTTGAAGGTTATTTAAATACTATTTAATATTATTTAAATATTGCGAAGCATTCAAAATGAGATCATTTAATTATATTTATATTCTATTAATTATTTTAAATAATATTAAAGATTATTTTAATATTATTTAAACATTGGGAATTTTAAAAGACAATTATTGTCAACTGATTTTATCCGAAACAATATTTAAAAATTGTTTTACTCTGATAATTTTTAATCATCCTGAGCTACTGAGATTCGAGGGTTAGCAGAGTACCCGAATCACTACTAAAATATTTTGAGGATCTCTAAAAATATTTTGGAGCTTTCGAGAAATTCTTTAAATATTATTTTTAATTAAATATAGATTATTTAATTACCAATAAAATATTCTGTGAATATTTTTTGGCTAACAACCCCACACTAGGGGAGGAATGAATAATCCTGACATTCTTCCCATATATACTTGGATCTTTCGGGACTTATATCTAGTTCTAATTCAATACTCTTCATTAAGGTTATTATATTTTAATATAGCGACTCCCCGGTCGTGTTATTGAGTTTTCTTGATTCAACTGATTTATCTTATTGATTAGTTGACTGAGAGTCAACTTACATATATAAGAGATTACTTCCACATAATTCCGGAAGTGAATCCAGTATCTGATAGTAAAAGCTTACAAAAGATTGTTGTTATTCTGGAAACTAATCAAATATCTGGTATTGAGATTTTAAAAGAGAATTGAGGCATTCCAGAACTTTAATTCAATTTCCTTCTAAACAAATTATCATCTTTCCAAATCGGACCTATCAACAAGCGTTATGCTTGGGGAACTTAAATTAATTTCCGTTCCAGATATGGATAGGATTCTACAAGGGATTGGAGAAAATTTGGGCCTTTGATGTCGCCCGGTTAGCGTAAGAGGTCGATTGACACCGACCCAGCGGAAAATTATTTTTTGGGCCTTTGATATCGCCCGGTTAGCGTAAGAGGTCGATTGACACCGGCCTAGCGGATAAATATTTTAAGGCCCATGTGTTCCCTTGGATGATGACCGGTTAGGATCATCCGTCTACTAGAAAAAAATTTCACGGTACTCTACGACTGATCATCATGTACTGTGGTTGTGCTCCACTATAGTCCCATTTCTTCCAATTGGAATTTGACATTAATACTGTCATAAAGGCCTGGGTGCTAAGTTACCGATAGTGTTAATGAGAACTCTCAAACTTTCACTTGTCCTACACTATAATGAAAGCCAATCTGCTAAGTTACCGATAGTGTTAATGGGAACTGTTGAACTTTCATTGGTCCTACACTATAACGAAAGCCAAGGTGCTAAGTTACAGATAGTGCTAATGAGAACTGTTAAACTTTTATTGATTCTATTCGCGGTATCTTGAACTGCTTTCTTAGTGATTTTTAAATGAATAGAACACTGTATTTAATGCCATCGTGCTAAGTTACCGATAGTGTCATTCCAAAATTTTGAACTTAAATTGTTGTACCGCAATAACTCGAACTGCATACTTATTTTGAGTACCTTCTTGCATCGTAAACTCTGATTCATTTATTGTCGAAATATATCTTGCTAAAATTTCTGCAGAAATATATTGCAAATTATCTACTGATATTGTCGGACATTGGGTTGGTATAAATATTGGTTACCACCCTTTTCTTGGTGCAAATTACAAAATATTCTAATATATACCTTGCTGAGCATTCTTTGGCTCATTCTTGCTTTCTGTAAATTTTAAATCTTGCAATAAGACTTGTCCATGGGATGCAAAGGAAAGGAGAGGCTCGAGCTTGAGTTAGTCAAGTTCAAGGCTTCTACAGGTGGTGTAAACTAGATAGGATTTCAGTTTAGAATCCTAATACTTATTGTAAAATAGGCAATGTAACGATAAATGTTGAAATAATGTTTACTTCTAATGTAACTTCAGGTAGAGGTAATGTTATTAGTATAAGATCCTGAGTTTACAGTTGGATTATAATAACTGTTATTATTTTAAGTTCGTTTTCTGAGACTATGGCTCGAGTTGTGTATTTGGATTAGGGTCACCAGGATATGTTATGATATAATTTTTAAGCAGGTGAGTAATTTATTGTTGGAATTGGACCGTGATAGCCTGGATCCCTGACCCCGGATCTGGGGGTGTCACAAAGGATCTACTAGTCATACTCAACACAATGAAGATCAAATGAATACATTAAGAACATATCTTCCAAGACAAAAGGTTAGAAGTCAAAGTCATTCATAGAGTCTAGCTCTTAGTAAACCGGATTATTGAGTAAAGGCTAGAAGTGCTAATCAAAATGAACATATATTTTTCGGGATCTAACATCTGATATCCCAAATAATACTGAAGAAGCACTGATTGATCCAGATTGGGAGATTGTAATGTAGATGATCTCAATCAGTTCGAAATGCAGAAACTATTAAAGCCGGAACCCAGACCATAAGACAAGACAGTATTTGGTATTGTAAGGGTTTTCAGAAATTGGATAATTATTGGAATTGTTATGAGGGACAAAACCAACCTGGTTGCTACAGGTTACTATCAAGTAGAAGGTATCGATGATGATGGAAACAGAATCTTCGGGACTTTCAAGATCTAACAGCAAGCAACAAAGACGAGACTTGATCCTATTCGGGCTGAACAAGTTGATGACCTAACAATAGGACATTCCTAGCACCTACTACACATTCAAACATAAAGATCTATCAGATGAATATGAACAAGTGAACTCCTGAATGGTGAGTTAGAAGTTGAAGTTGATGTACAACTCTTGGACTTTGAAGTTACAGATCACTGGAATTTGTATATCATTCTCTTCCGAAGCTCTCTATGACGGAGTTAGGGATTCAAGCAAATCGTCAAGGACATGGTATGATACTCTAACTGTTAATTACTTGAAAATGATTTTGGTAGAGTCATTATACACATATATCTCTCTAAAATACAAAGCACACACAATGTAATATATGTGCCAGTATACCATGATTATATTATATGTGGGTCTACTAATAAAAATTTAGCAAGAGATTTTTGCTAAGTTAATGCAGAGTAGGTACAAGATGAGCATGTTGGAAGAGTTGTAATTCTTTGTGAATTATAAGTAGCTCAAAAGAATGATGTCAATTAAAGTAAGTCAAGAAACTTTTGAATATGCGCAATTTAGAAGATTCTAGACCTGCCAAAACTTCTTGCTGACAAACCACTAAGCTTGATCAGGGCAAATCAGGTATATGAACTGAAGTGACAAGCTATAGAGGTAATCAGCTCATTACTTATTCAAGTTCATTAAGACCATATATTTTATTCTCGATATGCCTATGTGCAAGTTTTCAAGTGGATACTAGAGAATCTTATCTTATAGCTAAGTTATGAATTGTTAGATATCTTAGGAGATCACCAATTCTCAGAATCAGGTACCCTGAAGATACTAGGTTTAATGTAATTGGCTATATAAATACAGATGATGCAAGTTGTAAGAAGGACAAAGAAGTAATTCCTAGAAACTGTCAATTTTGTGGAAGAGGTTGATTTCTTGTTAAAACAAGAAGAAGCATTCAATACACATAGTTGCAGCAAAGGCAAATTTAAAGCAACTAGTGAATGTGATGCTCTGATCTTCTAGACAAGGAAACCACTTCAACTCCAACAACTCTGTTGGATACTCTTTACACCAATTAAGGAACAAGTGCATGGACACCATGTATCATTTCTTTCGAGATTGTCCTTAGTAGAATAACTTGCAGATCTTTTCGAAATAACATGATGAATTTATTTTGTTTAAGTTGGTTAGTGAACTTGAGATATTATTTATGTGAATATTTGTTGGAAATCCCATTTGCAAGGAATTCTCAAATGAGTTAACAAGTATTAAATTTTTAATATTTAAAGGACTTGTGAATTTATTTGAAATCCAGTACCTCTTACTTTTTGCTACTAGTTTAATTATCATGCTTACAATGTTATATGCATATGTGGTAGTTAAATTATTCAACATAAATTAACAGCATAATTATTTGTATGTTAAATATTTGATTAATATTAGTCAATGATATCTTGCTGAATTGCTCTGATATTTTGGTCTAATATTTTTAAATATTTTATTACAAATAATTATGATGCTTTTGATATTAGTGACAGTATTTAGAATTTATGTTCTAAGTAAACAATGCATATTTTAAAAATCACTAATATTGAAAGCTGAAGTATTTTCTAAATCATGTGTATAAGATTTTCAATATTTTATATACTTAGAAAATATTTCTAAAATTTGATTTTATTTGCGAGGAGTTGTAATTAGGATCACAAGTATTAAATGTCAATATTTAAAGGACTTGTGGATTTCTATTCAACTATTTACTCGAGCTTACGTATATCAATAATAATTGTTATGAGTATAATTATAATATGCTAGAGTGACAATTATTAGATATAGTATAGGAAGTTAGATGCGAATATTCATTCCTATGAATATTTAGTATTTAGCAAAATTATTTTATCTTAGTAAAATTATGGATTAAAGCAACTCAATATTTATTAGTTTCATAATTTTGATTTGATAAAATATTAGAAGCATAATTTCTTGCATTTTGAAATTATTGATAATTATCAAGTAATGATATTTTGTTAATGTTTCCGTGAAATTAATTGTGATATTTTTAATATTAGTGATAATACATGTTGTTTATCTGAAATAACTAATAATAAAAATATGTCTCAATGCTTATTGTTCTACTGAATTATTGTCATGCCTATTTGATTTATATATATGCATGTTATTGGTAATTGTTTAGTACAATATAAGTATTTAATTTATTTTGATTTATTTAAATTATGATGATATAAAACAATTCAGTGATATATTGGTTCCATGATTTAAATAATTTAAAATAAATTTGCAGCATGATTATTTATAGTATAAATATTTTCTCTTATTACTCTGTGATAATTGAATAATATTTTATTACAAAATAATTGTAATATATTGATACTAATGGATTTGCTTAGTCTTTATTCTAAGTAAAAATTGGTTTTTGAAAAAGCCGTTAGTATTAGTATATTTAGTTTTCTTTTTTTAACTGAATTTTAAACATGAATGTATTAAAAAGAATTTCTTGTCTATTTCCTTTTCAAAATGATTTATTCAAAGATACATTCATTTTCTATTAGTTTTAGAGAAGAAAACTTCAAAATTGTTTTTCAAAACTTCTCTTTTGAAAATCTTTTGATTTACAGCCCTACTTTGATTTCTAAATCTGAGGGTGTGAATCAAACTTTTCTTTAGGATGATATTTCTTTAAATCTCAAAATCTTTTATCCTCTCCCAAAAACTAGTTTTAAAAGTTTTATCTTATAAAACTTTTTCTCTCTTAATTTTTCATTTTAGAGTGACAGAAACTTTGTGACTGTTCTTTTATTCGGATAAATTGTTTTTACTTCTAGGTATCAATCACTTATAAAATGATTTGTTTTTAAACACTTATTTCAATGTATGTTTCATATTGATTCATAGTACCAAAACAGTGGTTGTTGCTTTGAAGGCCTTATACTGTATTGTTAAGCATACATTCACCCCAATTGTCATGTTTTCATTTTAAGATGGGGATACTATCAGGTGGACGAAAATGATGTAAATTATAATTGCATTATGAGTCAAAAAATCATAGTCCTCTATCTGATAAGGATGTTTTGCAAAACTGTTTTGAAAACTTATAGTGCAAAGGTTTTAAAGGAAAAGAGTCATTTTATTAAGATATAATTTGGTAAGAGAGTTGAATATCTTCTTTGGTATAAATTCCCGCGTTTTATTATGGGAAGTTTGCCTTATAAGAAATTCATAAGGGATAGAATTTTTCTCTGATACACTTTCCTGCGTTTTATTATGGGATAATTATCTTTAAAAAAATTTCGTATCATGCTCTTAAATGATAAATCTTTAAATCCGACACGACTTTTTTACTAAAAGTGCTTTTATGCAATTAATTACCATTCCTTCTTATAATTTTCCTTCTTTTTTAGATGAAAACTATGTTTTGGAATGTTAAGGTGATTATATTTTAATCTTGATTGATTCTATCCATTTAGCCCCCAGTGGCTCCAGAAGTTGGCCAAGAGGTTGACAACTCATCAATCTCTTACCCAGGCCTTAGTACCAAACACTGATTCATCTACTTCCATATATTAACCCTTGGAGATATAAGGAACTCATGTAAGTTAGAGGTTGATAAGGGAGAAATTGCACTTGATGCAGCATATAAGGATGAAGTCGGAAGTGCACCCACAACTAGAGAAGAAAAGTAGTATATAACTGAGGTAACTGTAAGCTAATCTCCATCTTCTCAAAAGGATGTAGAGCTGAAAAGGAAATTAAACTGTCTCTGGAATCATTCTCTCAATAAGGTGAGTCCATTGAAATTTGCTCGTCAGCCAGATCATCTTGTAATGAGTCAAGCACACCACTGGGAATCACGATGATGGTAAGCCTAAACAGATAAATTTTAGGAACACATTGCAAGGCATGCAGTGTGAGAGGTATAGGCATTCAGAGGAGATACAAACTCTAATTAGCCATATATTACATTGTCCAAGATATCTAGCTCAAACAGAAGTTAATCTTCTGCATCCCAAAAGGGAGATCTCTTGTTCAAATTTATATGGGCTTGAGAGGCAACTTTTTGGCAAGAATTCTTCGGATGAGTCAAGTAGGTTATTTTATACAAAATTCCCGTCACAGGGTTACTAGGGAAACTTAGGCTCTAAATTTCCATTCATTACATTGCCTNAAAAAATCGTCGCATCTTCCTCCGATTCCTTATAAAGGATATTCAGTCCGTCAGAATAGAAGTTAAAGAGGGTATTTATGCTCGCCGTGTCCTTTATATGGATATCAGAGGCCAGGGGGCCATTCCCTTGACTCGTACTGATGAGAATGTTACTCCACGGGAAATCGAACAAAAAGCTGCCGAATTGGCATATTTCTTGCGTGTACCGATTGAAGTATTTTGAGAAATGAGCTGAGAGAATGAATGCTTTCTCAGCAGGAAGGAAAAACTAAAGAATCCCCCTTTTCTATACCATAACTTAACTGAAGTTTCTTCATAACGTTCATTCTAGTCAAATAAGACGTATACGTAACGTAGCAACCACAAAACAAAACTATTTTTGGGTCTTTTATGTGTATGGAAATCTACACAATTGAATTCAATAACAAAAACTAAATAAGTAACAAATCGAAAAGATGAGTTCATCCATTATATTTTAGAATTATATAAATCAGGAAATTCCCTCCATTTTTTATTCCGGACTCTGAGTAGTCAGTGAAAATTTTTAAAAATATAAGATATTTTGATATAATGAAAGAAAAGAATATTCATTACTTAAATAAAAAATAAAGCGGTTCTTTCAGGTAGTCATCGATTCGTCGAAAGGGGGATACTTGCTTCGAATTTGACCAATTACTATATCTGGAAACAATATAATATTCTTTTGTTAATTATTTTAATTCGAAGTGGATTCTTTCTACATTCAAAGACTAACTCCGAAATCACAAATAAAAAAAACAGTGAATAGATTCATAGATTCAATACTTTGTAATAGAACTCATGTATGAGAGAAATATTGGATGGCGTAGAGTCAACTAATGAGGTCAGTTCATTAAAAATTCATAGACGAAATGAAAAAATGTCAAAAAAGAAAGCATTCACCCCTCTTTTATATCTTGCATCTATAGTATTTTTGCCCTGGTGGATTTCTCTTTCATTTAATAAAAGTCTGGAATCTTGGGTTACTTATTGGTGGAATACTAGGCAATCTGAAATTTTTTTGAATGATATTCAAGAAAAGAATATTCTAGAAAAATTCATAGAATTGGAGGAAATCCTTCTTTTGGAGGAAATGATCAAGGAATACTCGGAGACACATCTACAAAACCTTCGTATAGGAATCCACAAAGAAACGCTCCAATTAATCAAGATACACAACGAGGATCATATCCATACGATTTTGCACTTCTCGACAAATATAATCTGTTTCGTTATTCTAAGCGGTTATTCTATTTTGGGTAATGAAGAACTTGTTACTCTTAACTCTTGGGCTCAGGAATTCCTATATAACTTAAGTGACACCCCTCCTGGAAGGAACATTTCCGGATCCTGAAAAGGAATGTCCACCTCCCATTTCCGGAGAAGGTGTGAGGCAAATCCTTGATAGAACAAGGCATGATTCCCTAACAAATTTTAAAATCTTGGGATAACCCATCTCAAAGAGGTGAAGCTCCACTAGACAGTGATTTAGCAAACGCTATTGAGTCTGGTGCTGAGACAGTGCTTATGCATGATAGATCAAGAACACCTCTACGAGGCAATTCTCAACTTGATAGTGATTCAGTTTATTTTGATGAATCAGGTGTTGGGAATATAACTGAATTGACGGATTTCACTTGCAGGTACATAATGCTATATTTGGAATGCAGAGTAAAAGTGAGAGACAGAAACACTTAAGTAAAAGTGGGGGAGAGATACACTTGAATGAGAGATAGGTGGAGAAAGAGTGAAACACTTTAAAGTGCTCGAAACTTAAGTGTAAACACTAACAGAACATAGTAGAAGTGAGGAAACCATAGACCAAACACTTACCCTTGCTATTTCTGAAAGAAAAGCTACTATGTTTTCCCAATCAATGACAGATGAGAACCGTCTTTGGAAGACAAGCCATTTCAAAGATCATGGGCAATTGGAGGATTCCTCGACTAAGAGGGATAATTTAGTATACAAGAAAAAATAAAAAAAGGAGAAGGTTTGTTGGAGATTACGAAGCTGTATAAATAGAAATCGTGATAACTCAACACTAGAACAGGACA
>QRFB01027724.1:0-14306 GCA_008931105.1 Oenanthe javanica | reverse complement strand
TCCTTGGTCTCCGTGCCCGGACCAAATGTAAACATTTGGCCGGGACGGAGGGAGTAAGTTTTTTTTGTTAAGGATACAAATATAATTTACATTATATAATATTATATATAAATGTAATTACTCANCAATAAAATCACTATTACACCCACTATCCTTGGTCTCCGTGCCCGGACCAAATGTAAACATTTGGCCGGGACGGAGGGAGTAAGTTTTTTTTGTTAAGGATACAAATATAATTTACATTATATAATATTATATATAAATGTAATTACTCACATTTTTTAATATTTTAATGGATAATAATAAAATATAATTAATTTATTTTGTAGTAGTTTTATTTTAATGTGATTCATTCACTTTATTTAAATTTGTTTATTTTGATTAATTATGAACATTTTGAAATAATTTTGTTATTAATAGATATTTCATATATAAAACAATAAAATAAATTTTTGTAAAGTTATTTTTTAATATTATAATTGAAATTTAATGAAAATAGAAAAATATTACTGTGTTAAAAGATTGAAAATACAAGTATAAGGTTATTATTACCTTTTTTTTGGAATTAAATATAAAATCAGTAAAAATATTTTCGAAAATTTAGACAATAAAAAGATAACAATAATGCCATAGTACTGCGGAGTATCTCTAAACTTTAAGTTGCCAAATGCCAATATGGGTCCAAACTTTAAATTATTGTTGCTTTATGTGCCTACTGCTTATTGTGTTTAAATCAAATTCTTTATTACAATTGCAGTTGCAAATGATTCCCAAACATATTAAATATGTTGCCAATTTCCTGAGGACAAATTAAAGTAATATAAAACTGTCATATTCACTCTCAAAAGGACTATAAATTCGTACCACTACCCCGCAACTTTCTTCACCAAAACACGTCCATCAATCAACAACTCTACACACACTACATCAATCCGTTTAAGTTTCCCTGCGTTTCTTTCATCCCGTTGTTTTTATTTATCAAATTCGAGAAAAAAAATGGCTGATTGTCACACATTTATCGACACTGTGAAAATGGAAAAGGCCAATGCGATTGCGAGATGTCAACGTTTTAGAAACGTTGCAAAACTGTTACAATTTTTACAACTCGTCTTGTTTCTAGCAATTCTTTCATGGTCATCAACTCGCATTCCTGATGCTGTTAAAACTTTAAAAATCTCTGGAAAGTATGTCGTCGAATTTTCCATGTACGTTTTAAATCCTCACGTTATTTTCCTCATCGGGAACGCAATTGTGCTCGCACTGTATATCCTCTCTCGTCATATCGACGTTGAAAACAGTTCAACCACTTGTGTTTTCTACGACGACTATGAAAAGACAGAGAATCGATTGTCAAGTACTACCACAACCGAAGCAGTGGAAGCACCTGTAGAGATGATCATTGAAGAGAAGCAAATTGTGTGCAAGGAGAATTCGAATGTGATTAAAGAAACAGAGAGACAAGTAGAAGAGAAAGCTCCTTTTATTCAAATAAAAATACTGGACAGGACTATGTCAGAGAAATTGCAGCAAGCAAAACCTCGAAAGGAGTTTCGACGATCAGAAACTGAAATTCGGCGAGTGGTTGTGAATACTAATCATCAACGAATGAGTACAAGTTTGAGTAAATTTGAGACGGTGGACACTTTGAGTAACGAGGATTTTCGGCTAACTGTCGAGGTTTTTATTGAGAAGCAACAAAATTTTCTTCGGGAACAAAGGATGGCTGAACTGATTGCATGAATATAAGAANTACATTATATCACATAACTAAGAATACTCGAGTCTAGCTACAAGAAAGAATAGAATAATCTTAAAAAACACTGACCACCCATTCAACTAATCCATAAAATTAAGACATGAGGTTAGATTCTTGGCAGAAGTTTAACAAATGTTTAATGAAGCTCTATAGTGGATATTAGGGAAGACAAGTGGATTATATTAAGCAAGAAAACCTCAAGTTTGGAAAAGGGTCATATTAGATTAATGTAAAGTGCATTTTATAGGCTTTAAGTCAACATCACACCAATAAGAAAGCCATACCAAAACATGATTAATCCATATTGCAACCCTAACCCCAACATAACATAACATAACATATTTTAAAGCATATATATATTAACTCTACATTTGTTCTGTAGTTGCCAACTCCAAGTTTTGAACTCTTATCAAAACATTTGTTCATTTGCTGGTGCACATTGTTTATTTAATCTACTTTGAAATACATACCTGAGTGCCTGTATTATATGTGTTAGAAGATCGAACCTCCTCCTTTTTTGTCTTTTTTCTAATTTAATGTACGTTGCTTCATCTCCATACAGTCCTATTATTTTTTGTCTAGTAATTTAAAGAAGGTTCACGTTTCATGTATTTTATTTGAAAGCAATCAAGTCACTGAAATTTATTAATGTATACTTCATTCGTACCATAATTTCGATGATTTTGATGTTTGTACACTCAAAAAGATCTATGTGTATAGAAATACATAATAAATAGTCTGCACATAATGGGGGTGTTTGGGGAACTTTTTTCCAGAATAAGTCAACTTATTTTAAGATAAAGTTAGAGATTTCTAACTTTTTTCTGGAAAAAGTTAACTTTTTTTTGCAACTTATAGAATCTCAAATATACATTAAATACTTGTATAAAAAACATTTATCAAAATATTAAATTTTTACCCGAAAATAAGTCCAAAATGACTTATTTTAAGGCAGGCCAAACAGGCCCAATATTTCCAAACTTTTTTATATAAAAGTTCAAGTATTAAAAGTTTTTACACTATATGAGAGAAAGCAAATTAAACTCCTACAAACTAGAAACAGTTACCAAGAAAAAACTTTGTATATATATTAAAAATTATAAAGAAATGGGTATTCCGTGACTTGTTATAGGGAAATGCTATTTCCAGAGTCAAATTTTAACTTCCAGAGCAATATATAAGCTAAATATCATACTATCCTTAGACATTAACTTTCAGAGCAGTATCAACTTCCAGAGCTAGAGACAATTTTACATAATTAACAAGTTCAGAGCATAACACAACACTTTCTTCAGGAACAAAATATAGATGATTTTTCAGAAATTTGAAGACCATTAGAAGACATTGGAGTTGCTTGAGATTCATCCTCCATGTCGTTGTTTCTACAATTAAGAATATAAATTAGGGTTTTAAGATTATAAATTGGGATAAATTAAAGACTGTGTTTTAAATATATGTATACATATCTATTATATTAAGGATAATTTGGTCTTTTTGATTTTTTTTGCTCTGAAAGTTAAAAACAAACTCTGGATTTAACATTTCCCTTTGTTATAATATATGTACCACAATTTAAAAGAAAGAGTTACATAACTGCTGATGTGGAGCTTATATATGCATGTATTGCTAACTTGTCCAACCTTAATTTCTAGTATTAACAATTAGATATGTGGATACTTGTGTTATACAAGCTATCGGCTTTGGATAATAGAATACACTCCTTTGAACTTTATATGAAAAAATTTAATAAAAAGCAACAAAACTACTTTAAACCTTGTATAGTAGAAAAATACATTATTGCATAGTTAGGGAAGGGGTTGCCACTCACTGGCTAAAGAATGATTGGATAGAATATTGCTTTATGGTGCTAGATTCTTTGTGGCCAAATGATCGAATTAGAGCTGCACGAAGCCATTTGCTAAACAACTGCTCACTTTGTCCGATGCTTGAATTTTTATCACACATTTTTAAAGAGATTTATTACATAAATAAAATTATTATTTTTTAAATTATTAAAAAATTTATTCAAAAAAAGAAAATTTTAAAAATAATAATTTTAACCATATAGTCAAAACTCTTAAAAATGTGTGGTAAAAAATCAAACGTCAAATAAAATCAAACAGAGGGAAGACATATGTTCTAGTGCTGGGAATCAGTAGTAGAATTTACTATTAAAGGGAAAAAGTAAAAAGAATTCCACAGCAATTGACTTATAATTTGGTGGTAAATTGTCAGATCCCTGGAACTCTTATAACCATGGTCACGATATGATACTCATCAATTTATGATTTTATAATGATTAACTGTCTTTTTTATTACAGATAGCAATAAAATTTTATCCGATGTATATTTAATATATTCCGATTTAATTGGATTTACCAAACTCAAATTCGCCGTTCATTTTTTTTTCTTTTCAACTTGAACCGTCCAACTCCATTCAAAGTAATTACATAGAGGCTCATTTATGCAATATGGCTTATTCTTGTCTATTGTGAAATTTGGTGTGGTTGGTGAATAAAACTGTTACATATGTAGGACTTGTTTATGTACGTAACAGTGGAAGACGAAAGGGGCTAAGCTTCTATTGTTTGAATATAGCGCATACATATATTTATATTTATATATAAAAGAATTTAAAAGGGTAGGCATCCCAACAATAGAACAAATATGGCAACTTTTGATAAATGAACGTACCACATTATACTATAAACTATATAGTTTGTGCAAGTTATTGTTGCAACACTGTGTCGCTTTCTGCTAGGTTACTAAGTTATATGTTTATTATAGCATTATGTAAACAATTTTTACTTTTTTCTTTCTTAATGAGAGTGAGATTGGTAGCTTCGGAATGAAAGTAGTTCGTAGATTTTTCATTTGAATAAATCATCTCTAATCCTTTTTAGTTGAGGAAGTCTCGTGCACCGTATGGTATTGACTCTTTTTATGTATTGCATTCACTGTTTTGGTCACATAGTTCGAACATAGTTTTTTTTATCGGCAAAACCGTATTTCAATGGGCCTATGTTTGTCAATTTGGGTGTTCTTCGATTGCCAACTTCCACTTGATATACAGATACTCAATGTGATGTATGTGTTCGTGTGGGTGTTTTAATTTGGATGCGTGTATAAACACAGTTGTGCATGAATTCGAATACAAAAATAAAACACACACACCCATATAGCTAGACAGAAAGCTACAACTCATTCTTCATATATTTATTTCATTTGTACCTCATTTTATGGGAAATTTGAATCAAACAGTTCCATTCATGCATCACAACATTTATATGCAAGCTGACATTCTAATAATTCAATTTAAGTATAAAAATCTAAATAAAGATGAAAGTTCACGGTTACGCACAAAATCATAATATCTTGTTACCCGTATCTACAAGACTACAAGCACGTGCTCTAGCTTTTGTGTATACATATTTTTAATTTAATACAGTATTCACCAATATATTTAGTAAAATTTAGACAGCCCAAGTCGAATCTAAGATTTATCTGAATGATCATTTAGCTATAGACTTATAAATGTTAAGTTTGCTCGACTTGACCTCGAATGAGGTAGAAATATCACTTAAGCACTAAAGCTATTTATTTTTACATTTTGTAGGTAAATAAACTAATCTAGAAATCTTATTAATTGAGTATTACTTGTACAATGCTTGAAAAAAGTATCAGCGAGTGACCTTACGCTAAACAAATATTAATAAAATTTAAAAGATATTATGGAAAAAATGATTCGATAATAGCATGGATCATGAATGCAAATATTGAGATTAAACGTCCGTAGCCCCGTACCGTGATAATTCTCCAGGAACGTGGCTGACCAAATGCCTGGCTACTTGGGCTAGTTGCTGTTTGTATGATTGTATTACACAACTTGTACCATATCTGTACTTCATGCACTAAGATTCTTTTTTTTCTTACTGAACTATTTGTAGTAAGATATTTACATGTATTATAAATGAAAAGAAGAATATGCAACCCCCACAGTATCCAAAGGGCAAATGCTGCTAAATTAAAGGTCATCTTCGGCATTCCGATAAATATATATTATTTAATTTATAAATTATTTATAATATAAATCAAACGGTGCATAATTTCTGTTAGTGGGATAGATGAAGTTATTTATCTACGGTGAAATTTTAATGAATTAATTGTTCTACAGAATTTTTAGTTAAGTTATGAAAGATATATTGTTCTTATCGTGTTGAATTTATAATTTTTTTTATAATTAATCATATTGATTACGATTTTTAACCATAATTAATTAATTAAATTTAATAATTACTTTTATTTGATTCAATTCTATCGAAACAATAACCGGGGTGGGTAGTAGATTAATTTGGGCCTGCAGCTTTGAATTATGATCGAAGGAAAGAGAAAGAACTGTGGAGTCCAGCCCATGAAAAGAGTGGAAGTTGATATAGCCTGCATTATGAGTTCCGGTCTCTACTACTCCCTCCTGGGCTATACATTATGATACTTTTCCGGGCTTTGAGAGTTGAGACTAGGCACTGGTTTATTTTGTACTCCCCCGTCCTGTTCATTTTCTTTATAAATGAGTTGGACGCGGATGTTAAGAAAATTGATTGAAATAACAGAGAAGTGTAAGAAAAATGAGTAAAGTGATGAGACTCATTAATATTTAAGATATAAAATGAGTATGGTGGAGAAAAGTAGTGGGTGTAGTTGATTTTTATATTATAAAACTTTATTATTTTTTGAAACGTAAAAAATTGATAGGGACGTCTAAAAAGAGGAAACTGTAAAGAAATGAATGGGACTGAGAGTAATATTTTTGATCCGCATTTGTGCAATTTTGCCGCTAATAAACAATGTGGAGTGACCTTATCATATATATCTGTTGTGTCATGCTCTCTTTCTTCGCTTACCCTTCTTTTGGTTGGAGACCAGACTTGTTGATTGTGTTGCTGACAGTGATTGAACTCATTTGCAATGAGTTCGATCTTCATGTTGCTTACGTACTGTAAATGCGTGGACATCCTCAACCTCGTAGGTTTTTCAACCCTCACAACCTTGGTCTTCTTTTGTTATTTAGTACTCCCTTCGTCCCCTTTTAATTGTCCATTTTGTTTTCGGTGTGGTCAAATTAACTCATATTTCACTACAATTTAAATATAATATACAATTGAAAAAAAATTAAAATTTTATATTGTTAAAAAAATATATATATTCTATTTTAAAATGTATTTTTTAGTTTTAAAATTATAAAAAAACAATTTTTCATTGTTAGTCAAACATTAGTCAATTTGACCACGAAAAGTCAAAAAAAGACTAGTAATTAGGGACGGAGGAAGTAATAAATTTTCCCCAACCAAAGATAAATACAGTAGAGGATCAAACAAACAAGTGATCCTCCAAATAGATGTGTTCTATATTTTCCATATATATGTTGTGGTTCTTAACATGAACTAAAATAATTGCACTGGACTATTGTTTTGTAGTCAGATGTCTGATAGTTCTTGTTTATTCTGGTTTCGCATAACTCAACTTTTTACGCAAGTACGAAGATGAAGAGTCTTCCACTCAATCTCGATTGAAGTAAGAAACATAAATAGAATACCCTTTCTATTATTTACTCCATCTACTGAACGTGGGACATTTACTATTGCTTATCTATTGCTGAATAGTATGCAACTTAGTTCATGCAAATATATTTGACATAGTGTTGAAATATAGAATTGGCTTATCTATTGCTGAAGCAATTGGAAATTTATGGGATGCAATACGAAAGGACATATCAGACTTCTCCTCCTTGCAAGGAAAGTGATATGCCAACAAACGTGTTGTCCTTGCCACCTTTCCTTTCAAAATTCACATGAGGTGTTTATTTGCACAGCTGGACTTAACATTAACTTGGTTGGTAAAAATAGTGAGTAATAAGTTAGCAGGAAAAAAAACATTGAGTGACAGTTAGAGGTGGCCAAACGGGCGGGTCGGATTGGACCGGCTCGCCGCGAATCGCCAAAAAAAACTGTATCAACGCCTTAAATTGAGCCGAGTTGTGAACCGGCACAAACCGCTAGAAAATTGAGCGGGCGAGTTGGAGTATTACGAACCGTAATCGGCACGGACCGCTCACCAACCCATACGACTCGGCTCGCCTCGGTTCGATCGTCACGTAATGGGCGTGTGTACTGCACTCTCTAGCTGCAACGGTTGTCTGCAACGTCCACCTGCATATCCAACGTTCACCTGCTGCACTTCCAACAGCAACAGCAACCTGGAGGCTGCAGCTCCAACGGCTATCCACTATCCAGTAGCTCCAACGGCCATCTCCCATTCTACTATAAATTCCGGCTCTCTCTCACTCTACTCTCTATCATCTCTCTCTGCTCTCAGTCTCTCATATCCCTCACAACTCACAATTGTCAACTTCCTAGTTTTTGCGAGCTTCAATTTATTCCGGCGACTTGAAGGTATTTTGGCAAATTTGAAAAAAAATTCTGCGAGTTTAAGAATGGAGCAAGGAATGGGTACGTTGTCGTCTCAGGGTTCCAGCCAAGCCAATTCAATGCCACCACATCCACTGATGGAAGCAGTAAACCTTCGATTTTTATTCGAATTATTTGAATTATTCGAATTTCTAAATAATTCGATTTTTCTATTTTTTAAAATATTTGAATTATTCAAATTTTTTAAAACATTCGATTTTTATGATATTTTAAAATATTTGAAATATTTGAATTTTTAAATTATTCGATTTTTCTATTTTTTAAAATATTTAAAATATTTGAATTTTTTAAAACATTTGATTTTTCTATTTTTAAAAATATTTGAATTTTTAAATTATTCGATTTTTCTATTTTTTTAAAAATATTTGAATTATTCGAATTTTTAAAACATTCAATTTATTTTTACAGGTTCTTCTAGCAGTACTAGACATTCATCACACGTTTAGACTTATTTTTCGAGACAAGCAACAGAAGATCCGAACAAATTTAAAGCTTTTTGTTTGCTTTGCATTCAAAGTGGTCGATAACAAACCCTTTTTATTCACGCTAAGGGGACCGGATGGAGAAAAAGACTCGTGGATGTTAATAGATAGTTCATCCGAATCGGGCACGTCAACTAACGAACAACAACAAGATTTTGCATAAATTAAATAGTGGATAGAATTTTTGTATTTTTAAATTTTATTTGTTTCGTATTTTTTTTAATTTGTTAATCATGTACAAGCGGTTTGTTCCGTTTTTTAGAGAGGAATTCTCTCAAACAATTTGTAAAATATTTTTTCTTTAATAAAATTTATAGAAGTACCGTACTCTTTTATTCCAAAATTATTCGTATAAAATAAGTATAAAATATGAAATAAAAGAGTAAACATATTCTTTTGTAAAAAAGAAAAATTTAAAAAAAATTGAATTCAATATATATTAAAGTGGAGGTGCATCATCAAGTCATCGTCTATATATATTAAACTAAAGGTGTTCAACTTGGCCCGCTTAGCTCGGCACACGCGGCGGTTCCACTGCAATAATTGAAACAATGATGAGCAAAGTACAGTGTACAACGAATAAATTGAATAAAAATTAAAAAAAATAATATAACCCGCCAACCCATCGTGTTGCACACAAACTACACTTTCTCCGACCCAGCCCGACTCGGCATAATTCACCTTCCCGCGTGCCGTGCCCGAGTCCCACGGTGGCCAAACCGGCTCACCCGCCCGCCCGTTTGGCCACCTCTAATGGCAATGAATGTGAAGACTATTGATTTTTATATAACCTGACATCTTAATCTAACTAGAGAAGAACTATCAATTTTTTTTAATGTTCAGTTTTCTTGTTGTATACTATGTAGTCAAGGTGAGTCGTAAGGTTCAAACGGTATGTGTGATGTACAATTCAGTTTTCTGATGAAGCCTTTAGAATATGGGATCTTTTTTGCAAAGTAGTGCAAGAATTGGTTGTGGAGATGACCTTGCTTTCCCCCTCACTTCACATGATAGTGTTTGGCTTTGGCAATTTTATTATTGCCTTTAAAATTTATTGAATTGTAAGTACACATAACGTATCTTGTTTGGAAACATATATTTGTGGCTGAATTGGTTTTAATGCAGTTAGAAGGATACAATATATTTCTCAATCCATGCAAGTCAGAAATGGAATATGAATTGGACGGTGACACACAATTAATTAAGCCTACTTTCTTTTTTTCGCCAAGTAATCAAGCCCAACTTTAAATTGAGTAACAGTTTAAACTGTGTGTCCACCAAACAATTTCACTTCCAACTATATTGTAGAAAATACAGTAAAAACTTATTGGCGGTACGGTGACCTCAAAATATTGAAAGAGTAAATGCTGTTAAAAAACTAGAAAGCCTGGACTCGAGCTTAGCATGCTTTTTTAAGACCCCCCCCCAACTGGTTCATAGCATATTTATAGTGTGGAATCTATTTAACTCCTTGTCATGAAAGTATAGGGTGTTCAGTAAAGAGTAATACTGACTGGCTGTAAAACCAGTGTTCTGAAGAGGTCTTTATAGAGTATGCCCTCCTTAAACATATATATCATGACTTACCTCGAATTTCTAATTTGAGGAAACAGAATGTGCAGATGTATACCTTGACCAAGTGCACCTATCTGCACTTGCTAAATAATGTTTACATGTTTAATTTAGCAGGAAAAAAAATTGCATCAAATATAGTTGCATCTGAAAGAGAAAAAAAAAAGTCCTGAGAGAGAGGGAGAGAGAGTACAAAATTCATGTTTAATGCTTTTGTCATATCTCTATTTACTTCTGACTGCAAGCATTTATATATTCACCAGCTAACATTGTCAGTCCATTTAGTTTTCTACCAGCCATCTAACTGGAAATGCATTAGTTAAAACCTTGTGAAAGATAGGAAAGTATTTTCCAGCAAGGAAAAATAATAATAGAAGTACTTGTTTTTATAAATAGCATGGACTGACGATCGACTCCATAATATATGCACCAGCAACCTCCATATTTGGTTGGGACCAAGTTTAATTTGCTAGTGATACAATGTCAAAGGTTCTGTTGTGCTTCAAGTTACATGCTTTTGTTCTGATATAATAATTAAGCATGTTCAGTTTTGTTCATGCATGCAATTACTGTCATATAGTACTAACTCTTCCATGTATCTCTGCATCTGTTTTCTGGCAGTCTGCAGTACTTGTCTGATGTTTTAGAGCAACTTAATTGTGATCTTGTGTGTGTAGAAAGTACTGACTACTCTGCCATTCTGCTGCAGAAAACGGTTGTGTCAGTGGATTTACTCTGTTCAAAGTGCAGGAAGAAGGTGATGAAGTTAATATCATCAATAGAAGGAATAAATTCTATTGTCCTTGACCCCTCAAAAAACACTGCAACAGTAATTGGTGAATGTGATCCAGTGTGCATCATTAAACAGGTGAGGAAGTTCAGAAGTACTGCACAGATTGTGAGTGTTGGTCCTCCAAAGGTGGAAGATAAAAAGGATGAGAAGAAAGATGCATTTCCTTCGCTTCCTAAAACATGTCAGAGATGTGACGTATGGTACGTTGTTGGCCAAGATTATACTCCCTGTTACATTTTGTGATGAAAAACAACTACATTGCATAGACCTTCCTCGCAAGACATTTGAAATTGTGCAACATTTGTTTCTGCCTAACTTTTGATTTAAATTATCAAGAAAAACAATCGGAATGCTGGCAGAGACTTGGCCTTTGTCCAGATTTATATTGAATATGTACTTTAATATTCCAATAGAGATGGTCTTTTCCGAAACTCTGATCTGTCAGATACTTTTTTTCCTAGATGCAAATAGTGTATTGTATATTCGGAGATTTTTTAAATTGTTGATTCAGAGTGCAACCGCAGTTCATAAGATTGGTAATTACATTGTTAAATTAAGCTGATCCAAAATCTGCAGTTCCTCATTCTTGAGTCCAGACAGACGACAAGGATCGTTTTTGTTTCCATCATGCTGCATTTTTAACGATAAGAATAGTTTAGAGAAGTCTCTGTATTATAAGAGTCCTGTTTGGCAGGGACCAGTTACCTAACATACTGCTTAATAACCGTCCGATTGAATATGCAAGGGTCAGGATTAAAAGAAAAATTTAACATATCCGTGGAAAATAACCGCAGAGGAGCCGTCTATACGCCAATATTTACCGCGGAAAGGATGAATGAAGCATTTTCTTGTTGACATGCTGTTGTGCTGTTCTGCTTACCAAACACTTGCATATCATTTTTTTAATTAAAATTTTGATGACTTTGATTTTCTAATTTAATTATTTTAAAAACCATTCAAATTATTTTTAAAAGTTTAAAATTTAATCAAATATAAATTATATTTTAAAGTTATAATAAAGTTACAAGTATATTTGTAATATATATATACAGTATATATGTTATTATTTTTAGAAAAAAGAGAGTATATATCAAAATATATGATGTTAAATATTATTGAAATTATTTAAATAAAATTATAATTACATTTAATTAACTTTAGTCGCAAAATTTTTATAATATAATATATTAAAATTTGTAATTTAGTAACTTTTTAAAAAAACATGAGTAATGGATTAAAAAATTACGGAGTATATTATAAAACTTTTTATAAATTCATACTTATAAAAATAAAATCCAAATATTATATGTTTTTAATAAAAACAAAAATAGTAAAGGTCTCTAAATAAAATTGACTTTAAATTTTCATTCAAAGTTTAAATTTTAAAAAAGTTTGAATGTATTCTCAAAATAACTAAATCAAATAATCAAAGCCATTATAGTTTTAATAAAAAAAAAATTATATATAAGTAGTTTTGTGAGTAAGAGTAATTGAACACAGCAGCGGCAAAGGAGCAGGGGGTCGTCGGAGTATCGGGTATGAGTTTTGTATGAGTTTTTGATATTTAGGGAGGTGAGTATGAGGTATGGGAATGACAAATCAAATTAAAATTTATTGTTTTTATTTTTATTTATAAAATTACATGTTAATTTTTGAAATAAAAATTTTATAACGAGATTGTTTAATATTTGAGAAATAATAATGATTTATTTTTCATATTAACTACTTATATTTTTTTATTCATTAAAAAATATTTTAAATTAATAAATTTATTTCATCATTCAACCAAACACATGATATCAATACTTAATACTTATACAACATTAACCCAATTAACCCAATTCCTGAATTCATCCCGATACTATCCCATGAACCAAAAAGCCCCTAAAATTCACGGCCATACCGTGGTAAATTTCCACGATAAAAAATATATATTTTTAATCCTGACTCTTGCTTTCTCAATTGAACATTACAAATTTATAACCCGTGCAAAACACGAGATAACTAATATTTAAGTAAATTTATTTTTTATTGATATTATAACTAATATTTAAGTAAATTTATTATTTATTATTTATTTTTATTTAATAAATTTTATAATATTTAAAATTTATGTTAATACATATGATATATTTTCTTATTTTATATAAATTTATTAAAGATATAAATGATACTAAATTAATTATAAGAGTTATTTTGATAATAATTTATAATTATGTATAATAAATAGATTTTTATTTAACATAAATATTTTTTTATTTGGGTTTATAAAAGTCAAGTACAATAAATATTATTATATTTAATATAAATATTTTATAATTTATACATGTATTATAATAAATATATAATTTAAACCTAAAAATAAAATTTTAGTTAATATAAATATGTATATAGTTAAGACCCGTATTACAAAAAATAAATTGTATCTAATATGTATATTTTTTAGGCCCATAACCAATACCAACCGACCCATCAATCAAATTTTTTAATATTTCGACTATAATATAATAATAGAGTATAAATGTTAGTGGTCACTGACAATAACCAAGGACGCATATTATAATGGGCANAAAATAAATTGTATCTAATATGTATATTTTTTAGGCCCATAACCAATACCAACCGACCCATCAACCAAATTTTTTAATATTTCGACTATAATATAATAATAGAGTATAAATGTTAGTGGTCACTGACAATAACCAAGGACGCATATTATAATATTATGCGGAAAAATATAATGAAGTTAGGTCTATCGTCTTTATAGCTTATAAATGTGAAGAGAACAGAGATTTTATTAATGAAGATTGAAGACTCGACGATGACCGGTTGGCCATATACGGGTGCTATTAATCATTTAAATGCCATACATATATGAAAGAGAGGAATAGTACATACCACTCTACGGATACTACTTGGTCGAATAATGGCTAGTTATTATCTGTTCGAATAGATTTATTAGTCATATATAACCATAATGTATTATTTATTTTTATGAAATTAAATTATAAAAATTAAGAGAGTTAAGGAGCGAAAACACCTTTATATTTTAGATGGAAGAGCAAATAAGCCCCTATATTTTAATATAGTTCAAATAAGTCCTTCATCTTTAAAATGTAGGTTCAGAATAACTTTGATTAACTATAGTTAAATATATGTTTGAAATTTGAAAAGAAATAATATTTATTTATAAATTTTATTTTAAAATATTATAAGAC
>QRFB01027723.1:0-14307 GCA_008931105.1 Oenanthe javanica | reverse complement strand
TCTGATTTCAGGTTGATCCTAGAGTGCTAACAAAAGGTTTTAGATGTCTAGAGTCATAGTACTCTCCAGAGTTTTAAAGTTTCACACTTCTTAACATATTCATTTATTTGATATAGGACTNCACACTTCTTAACATATTCATTTATTTGATATAGGACTGTAGCTCAGGGCACCAAATGATGCTATTTTATTATGTTGGTGATTTTCTGCATCAGCATCAATGTTATCTTGCGCCAAAGGCAAGAACCGCAGATATGTAGATCAAAACTTGAGATCAGGTACTATTCTATTATGAAGCAAGTTGTCGGTAAGGGGTGTTAGTCAGCTTTCAGCTTTCACATAAGATGTATAAGGAATAAGTAAATTCAAAGATACCAGCAGGCTCTTCGTCAAGGATTCTAACTCCACTTCTTCTTTGGACAGTACGCTTTAACACCTTGTAAGAAGATTTGGTGTTTCTTGAGCCATCATGATGACCAGCCTCTTCGATATCGATAGCAAAAGCTGCAGCCCCTTTAGCAAGTGCATATCTAGAATATTAAGAAAGATGTGTCACAAAGACTACTAAATTTTAGGGTAAACAAATAATGCATAAAATCAAATGAGAACCAGTAATTCGCAAAAAAAATTTGAAAGAAGATGCATCACCCATTTACATATATTAAGTAGTTACTTACGACTAGGGCTGTAAGAAACCAAGCCTAGCCCTAATACTAGTGAGCTCGATCTTGACTCCTCAAGAAATTTAAGCTTTCAAGTTTGATTCGAGTTAGTTCTGATATGATTGATTATAGTGAATATCGATCCTAGCTCAAGTTCGGCTTGACATAAGCCCAATTACTGGTGTTTTTAAACAGTGATCAAGTTCAACAAGATATAAGCTTGTTTACATATGCTTTCATATTCTTACTGTAGCTAAGTTCGCAGGCTTGTTTGAGAGTTAGGTTCAAGAGACATCTATTCCAGCTGCTCACAAACTTTATTGAACTGAATTATTCTTGTTCGAGTTCAGCTCGTTAATAGTTTCATGAGTTAAAAGATGAGATCAAATTTGATTTGTTTAACTTTAAAACAAAACACAGAATGGTATGTACCAAATCAAATACTGAGATGCTCGCAAAGCTCCCAACTCATTTTACTGTCTTACTTCCCACACGAACAAGGAGTAATTTATTAAAGTTTAAACAGTAGCTTAGTAGTTTCCTCAAGTATATCTCTGCACAAAAGAGGCATTTATTGATGTGATTTTGAGTACCTAGTATGTATGCTCATCAACCCTTCTTTCAATTTCTCTGTAGCTCTATTCAACTATAGGTTCATTTTATAGGCCAAATCACAACTCCAACCTTAATTCAAACCTCACTCCCCTTCATTCTCTTTATAGGTTCTCTATTACCAAGCACTATTCTGCCTCTCCGTTCAAAGGCTTGCTGTTTGTGACTCGGATAATCCACTCTCAAATATCTGCTTCCCCATAACACAATATGGATGCAAATGCACCAGCAGTTCATAAAAAAATAAAACATCTTATATTCACTAGGTTGCATGCTTTAGTTTGGAGAAACTTGTAATAGTTGCATGCATGTAACTATCATTCTATATATTCCTTGAAATATGGAATTAATTCTGAATAAGTACAATCAAATCTGGGTAGTTCAGTCATTCTATATTCCCAAGGAACCGGTTTTTGGGTCTGCCAAAATTTATGTAATCGTTATTCTTAGAGTATTTTTCAAAATCAGGTTTTTGCATCTAAAGAATTCATGTCATGAGAAATCCTCATCTAATCACAAGTCTTAATATAATTAAATTTTAAGAATGTTGTGGTAAATTAAGTTATTATACCCAGAAAAATTCATTTAATCTGCAATCCACACTTATTCACTCGACTTAGATTGATGAACTTGAGTGTGTATGTCTTGTTATTGGCTCTTATCAATTTCATTGTATTCTCTGTGGTTGGGATTATACTCTGTATTATAGATTTTCTGCTCAAGCCTATCATTTTATTCGATTTCCTGTTACATCCTGTAATNTAGCAACAACCAAGAGGAGTTGGTAATATGAATATTGAAAAAATTGCAACAGTGGGATTATAAGAATGTACTCTCTGATTCCAAGAACACTATTGTGATTTTCGGTAGTATACATAAAACTGCTCTCACTGCTCCATGGAAAAGCCTCTCCAACAAGTTTGAGGGCCGCAGTAGCCCCAGAACTGAATATGCATTTGTACTCTTTCGCTGATGCATTACAAAAATCGAGTACCTGGATTGCATTAAAG
The DNA here is from genome assembly GCA_008931105.1 of Oenanthe javanica. Classification (NCBI taxonomy): domain Eukaryota; kingdom Viridiplantae; phylum Streptophyta; class Magnoliopsida; order Apiales; family Apiaceae; genus Oenanthe; species Oenanthe javanica. Next base: position 12,023 of record QRFB01027723.1, on the reverse strand, counting down.
AACAAAATAGTGTCAAAACACATGGAAAATTAGCAGAAATCAGTGTTTTGAGTGGTACAGGCTGCATTGAAATTGAACACCCCACCTGTTGGCGAGCTTCTCTTACAATATCAGAAGTGGATGCGCTGACATTACTTTGAGTATCTAAACCATCATATTTAAGGTATCCAATACAACAATTGCAATCAAACGGAATACAAGAGGATATCAATTTAAGCTTTCCATGGTGACGAGGTAGCAGAATAAATCTACATTTCAAACAACAAATTTTAAAATCACGCATATAACCAATGTGAATTGCTTAATTCCCTCAAACATCAAGTTATGTATGTCATTATTGTGTTATCCACGCCGCTTAATGAAAGACAAGGGTACCGCTGAGTACATAAATCGATATCCAATACAATTAAAAAACGCAACAAAACCATGTGTTTGCATTTTAATACATGAATAGGATACGGGGATTTCCATAAACAGTAGAGTTAAGAGACTTGAAAATCGCTTCCAATTGGGACTCGGAGTATAAAGTGGCACCAGCATGATCCAGATACACCAGCTCTGCGTATATCCAATTCCAATTACCAAACTAGACTAAACTATTTGGAGCTTGGGTGCAATCGAAAACACGAAAGTACACGAACACGATTGAAAAGATTAAATATGTAGTTTGTTACCTTTGAGTCTGTTGAATTCAGTAGCTCGAATCTCATCTATATTTTTAGGAGCGTTTGGATATCCATAATCATCGCCCAACTCCTGTAAAAATCGTGATTTTTCTACGTCGGTGGTGTTCATAATCTCAGACAACCAGGGAGCGAGATTTCCGAGATGCTATATCTTATACTCCGTATGGATTAAGAACTTAAGATAGATAAATCTACTGTATAACTTCTTCATACCTATGGCATGGAAAAAGTATATATAATTAGATATTTTATTAAGTTTAAATTCTTATATTAAATTAAAATTTTAATTTGACATAAAATTTTAAATATTATAATAAATTTAACTATATTTTTTTACTTTAGTATAAATTTTAAAATTGAAATAATTATGCAGTTTTTCTAATATGTGCTCATGAGCATATAATAATAATTATTATTATTTCTTTTATTTTAATTTACTGATTCACTTGAACTTTGCATCTAATTTAAGGTATATTGATCATGTATTTTTATTAAATAATTTAAATTTTTTATTTAAGGTACTCTTAACCTTGATCATGATGATGCTGATACAAAGATCACAGAGATGGAGTTTGGAGCTCGAGATAACATATTTGTGCAGGATTTTCCAGCATCAGATCATAGTCAAGATACTCGAGAAATGGTCAAGTAAGGATTGATTACAAATATCGTGATGAAGCTAAACTGGAGTTCCGTGGTCATATAGGTGATGTGGGTACACAATGTTGATGTTTTTTTGAGTTTATTTGTCGAAATTGTAACATTCCACGTCCAATAGAAAGTGTAGGTTTGGGTTATTTATAAGCACAAGTTAGTAATTAATGGGCCTGTTTGGCAAACTGCAACTTATGGAAATAAGGGCTTATTTCCGGAAAAAAAGTAGGGATGTATGTATTTTCCAGAAATAAGCCCTTATTTCCAGAAATAATTAAGTTCATATTTGGTTTTAAAATTCTAAAACAAATATTTATCTTTAAAAAAAATATGAAAATATGTAAAAAAAATAAAAAAAATAAGCTACTTATTTTAAGTTTAAGGAACCCCAAACACCTTCAATGTATACCAAAAATTATTAATTTTTATGAGCTGATCTGTAATGGGTTATTGGGTTTGGATTGATATTAAAACTTAGTTTAAGCAGCTTATTCCCTAACTTGTTGCTTGGCTTATATTGTTATTGTATTGATCAAAACTATGATGACTATGATGTTCTGTACTGTGGTGTGGACTTGTTCTTGCACTTAATTCCTGTGACTTGCTCCTCTTGGGAAGAAGATTCTTTTTGAAAAGTAATATATAAAATTATTCACCTCATTAAATATATAAAATTAGCTTAAAAAATAGAACGTAATAATTATTGATAAAATCATATGAAAGCTTACGATTATTGTTAGAGGGCCAATACAACGCCTTGCAAATAGCCAAATATGCAATCAATCAACTCGCAAGATATAGATTGACTTTAAAAGTAGTTGACTTTTACTAGTAAAATACTCCTTTCTTTTTGTGTTATTCAGCTTATTCCCTGACAAAAGAATATTACAAATCACAAAGAAAAATGCACAAAGGACACGAGTATAGACATATATCTTCAGTGTTCGAATGTAAACGGATTATTTTTCTTTCGGCCAATTTTTAAGATTAGTTTGACTCGTATAAAAATATCTTTTAATCATACTTAACGTATTATAATTTAAATATTTAGGTTGTATTCATTTGTTGAGAATAGAATGAGAAAAAAATAGAATGAAAAATTATAAATAAATTTTATGAAGGAATAAAAATATACCAGTAAAATTGTGAATAAATATGAGGGAGTTTAAATTTGTTATGATGAGTATTGTTGGAAAAATGATAAAAAAATGGAATGAAACATTTCTTTCAAAACATCGGGTTAGAATTTTAGTTCAAATAATTTAGAATGGAATGAAAGAAACAATGTTAATTATAAATATTTTTTCTAATCTCACCCAGATAACAATATAAATTTCATTACATTGTTCTCTTATTCCATTTTATTCAACTAAATACAACCTTAAGCTCTCATAGTCTCACACGCCCAATTCCCTATCCATCTATTTAGGAGTCTACTTATCAAACATTTAAAATATTTTATATTACATACTTATCTCAAATTACAACCCAACTTGGTCTACTCACTGAACATAAATTTCCAATATTCAACATTCAATTTTATCAGTCAAAAGATCTCGTTGATCGACTAATAATAATAAATTAATAGATAATAAAAACAAATGAATTTTACCCGTAAGTTACAAGCTGCGACCAAACCTACCTATATACTTCATGTCATAGTAGTTAAATGAAAGAAATAGGGTACGTGTTGAACTTCAAGTTGAATCAGAACGTCGAAGTGATAATTAATTATTTAATATTGCAAAATAATATAAAGTATTTTTGAAATATAAATTTTATTTTAGTATACATACACATAGCCATGCATATATTATACACACGAAAATAAAGATACACATAATCATGCATATTTACTATAGAATTTAAGAACCGTGATGTGTACTTATCTAATTTAGATAAATCTACAAAGTAATTTTCGTACGAATAGATGAAGTGTTTTTATAAATATAAAATTTATCTAAATACTTACTCGTACAAAATTATCTGACAAACTTACCAAGTACACTGTACATATTAAGCAGTTTAATCAGTACAACTCATAGGAAAAGACTAGTAACTACTTTAGTTACAATAGTGAATTAAACTCTTGCAAACCTATATGGTTTAATTTGGTTGATTATCGAAATTACGTGTTTGCTTGTTATTTAGCCAAATCGAGCAATGGTGACAAACACTAACATATTTTCTAATTTCAAAAGATGTGTGCGCAAACCTAATAATTGAGATCAATTTTTTGTTTTGCACGGCATATGTTAAGTTTGGGTTTACGTTAACACACTTGTACATGCATGGTAACCAAATAACATTTTTTAATTTTTATTTAGATATAAATATATTTAATTAAATTGTATATGTTATTTTATAATTAGAAACCATTCATCAGCCACATTTGGATATTTTTTGATATCCAACTAACTCATCTCATACCGTTAAAAAAATAAATCAACGACTGAGATTAAATAAAAAAATACACATACGCTGTATAATATAGCGTACATACGCTATATCATGTTACGTATGTAATATTTTTTATTTCTAATTTTACCCTTTAAAAATATACGCTATATAATATATCTTTGACAAGAACCGTATCTTATTACTCCTTAACTCAGCTTCTAGGATACCTCGACGACAACCAGAGGCCCGACATGGAATTACTAATGCTGGAAAAGGAGTGGAGTTCAAGATGATTGTTTGGGCCACTAGTTTCGCTTTAAAATTATATATGTTCGCTATATTATATGACGTGTGTTTAGAGTAGAGTACTCTGTATCAACCAAATTCAAACAATCCAGAATCTTAAGTGGCATTTCATCGATGCATTCCCAAAATATAGAAGCCAAAATTTATAAAACTCAAATATTCAAATGCTGCAAAATTGAACTAAAAATAAAAAATCAAAACTTTTTGAAAAAATAATAAAAAATTCAAAAAATCTCAAACTCATAACAGAACATCAAAAACTTTGGAGATTAGAGTAAAAAAATCAAAAAAAATTGAAATCAAACTATACAAATTCAATGGGATTATTCAACACACATATACATACATATATACACACAAACGGTTAACTATACATACATGTATATAACAAAATATATTGTCTTTTAATGATTTGGGAGACAAAATTTGATTTGAGGTGCTTGGCTCTTCGGTATGGGCCGGTGTTAGAAAAAGAAGATGTGGAAATGAAACTAAGACAAAACATCATACATGTATTCTAGAATTGGCATTCTTGGGGCAATTTTGGAAATTAAAAAAAATAAACTTACGTATATGATAGAGTGTAATCCGTTACATCATATAGCGTAATCTCTTTTAATCATATCCGTTCATTTTATTTTTTAATAGTTTAAGATGGGTTGACTCGTTTTTATAGAATATTTAACTATGGCCGTAGAACCGATCCCTTTATAATTCGTAGTAATGAACCAGCTATAAAGATAAATTCAAATTATGAAAAGGATTCAAAATTTTGAGTAAACCTATGAACTGATGCTCATGTTTAATTCACTTTGAATTGTAATTTTGAATGATCCTCGCTTGCTCATGTTGTAAGCAACAAGGTTAACTAAGTTTGGGAGCCATTTGCCTGTGACTTTCACTCCCACCTTGTTCTGATTTCTATTTATAATATAATCAAATTAGTAAAAAAAACTGAGTAAACAATAACAAGATTATTTTGAGTCTTGACGATCAAATATATACTTTGAATTGTACTTTCCTTTCCTGGTACACTTACCTGTACCTCTCAAGAGTCAAAGTCTGAGCCATCCTCTTCTAGTTCTATTCTCTACATCCCCTGCTTCAATAAATGCTTATTACCTTATCTACTTACCAAATACTCCTCCTGCCTGTATCTATATATATGTACACACATATCTCCTTCACTCCTATCAATCTCTTCACACTAACTCCTCCACTTTCTCTCTCTACAATGAAGAAACTCATTCAGCGTTTCTCTCGCGTCCCCGATCCCACTCACTACTCACTCCTCCGCTCCGAGTCGCGCGCCTCAACTCGTCCTCGCCGCTGCCACACGCTCCGGTTACCAATATGTCGCCGGTCTGGCGGGGTGCCGGAAGGACACTTACCGGTTTACGTGGGCGAAGAATCGGAGCGGTTCATCGTGAACGCCAAGCTATTAAATCATCCAATATTCGTGAAACTGTTGAACATATCGGCTCAGGAGTACGGTTACGGACAGAAAGGCGTGCTTCGGATTGCGTGCCATGTGGTCGTGTTCGAGAAAGTTCTGGAAGCTTTGAGAGTCGACGAGGTGTCTCCGGACGTTCTGGAACTTGTGGAATCGACATCAGTTAGCTAAGTTTAGAGTTAATTTAATTCGATAGTTATGTAAAGTAATACCAGTAATGGACTGTGTTTTGTCAATGTATTACATCTTAATTTTATGCAACAAAAATTATTTTATTTTGAGTTTGGGAAATTTAATTACTTATTTAATTTTATATTGTGTTTGTAAACATGAATTTTATTTCAAATTATGAATTTTGTTAATTAAGATAAGTGTTGCAGAAAGGAATTGAATGCAATTCGATTAATTATTAAAGATTCTCGCTAACAATAATAAGAATAATAATTAACGAGCTAGAGATGCAAACAAACTAAACACATAAAATAACAAAGTGTTTAAACTTCAAAAATTAGTTTCATTAATTTTTGTTTCGCTATAATTGTCTGTAAAATAATTTCAGCTTCGATAGATACAATAACAATGAGTTTGATAATGTTTCTATACTTGAGAAAATTCTAGTTTAGTTGCATAAGTGAAAGTAATTGTGAGATATGTGTATTTATACTGAAACGCATATCTCACTTACAAGTGTATTTTCCCTTGTTCCTACAACGAAACTTAAAATAGAAACTCTGTTTTTTCCATTCAAATTTGTCTCCATTCCATTTGTAGATAAAACAACTCAGAGATATGCATAAATTTTTGACTCTTTAAGCATGCTTTACCTTTTACTTGAATTCTTTCAAGTTGTAGTAATAGACTTGACAGACTAGATAGTAATGTCAAAATCATTCCTTGTATATTCACTATCTAGTCTGCTATCTGAAACAGACTGTCAACTTCACTTAAACTTTACTATCAACTTTTAGCTTCCCTTTAGTGACTGTATCTTCGGCTCCGCATACTTTGTTGTCAAGCTTGATAGTTCATGAAACATATTGTCTTCCAAAACTGTTGTCAATTACTCCGCCCAAGTTACTGTCAGTGAAACTTGATGTCTTCAATTCTTCATTCTCCGGCAAGTTTACTGTCAATGGAATAGTTACACTCAGTAATACTTTGTTATTTGCCCTTGAGTACAATAAGTTTGGAGAAGGGGGGGTTGAATACAAAATTAAGAATTAATTCAGATTCTTGCGGATTTAAGTTTGTTCAACAAAAGTGTTTGATTGTATGGTAAAAGAGAACTAATTAAACTAAGAATGTAATACTTATAAATTGAAAACAAGACAAGCAATATAAAAATTACTAGTGGATTGGTTTTTTCACTAATGTATTTTTGCTTTCAATTAATTTTGGTAAAATTACCAAGCTTCTTACCAAGTGTTGTGTTTTTCACTATAATGCGTACATTCGCATACTTTGCTACAATAGACTACTAACTACTCCCTCCGTCCCGGCCAAATGTTTACATTTGGTCCGGGCACGGAGACCAAGGATAGTGGGTGTAATAGTGATTTTATTGTTAAAATAAATGAAGTAGTGGGTGTAATAGTGTAAAGTGTTGAAAAAGTGGAGTGAAGTAGTGGATGTAATAATATATTTATNTTTTGTCTTTAACTAATTTGGGAAACCTTGATCAACTGATAATTGTTGTTAGGCTTATCATTTGATTCTCCTTTGCTCATCCATCGATGGATAGGTTATCCATCAATCAATTGATGTATCGATGGATAGTTAGATTATCCATCGACTCCTTATCCTTTGATGGTCCTTTATTCATTGATTGCCTTTATCCGTTGATAGTCTTTATCCGTTGATTCCTATCTGTTGATCACTTCATTTGTGAGAATTCTGACTTAGAATATTTATAATTGATCAATCATTCTTCACATCAGTTGATAAGCTATTAATTGAAGTCAATAACATCAGTCGACTGCTTCACAGCATCCATCGAGACAATACAATCAATTGATAATGAAACATAAATCAAATGTTACAATCCAATTTATCAGTTGATTAACAAGCTTCAACTGATAACTGGTTTCCTAGTCAATGGATATTTATAAATCATATATTCATCGACTAGTTACAATAAAATTTAAATCCTTATTGTAATTCTAAGTAATTTGTTATCATCAAGTCTCATAATTCCTAATAATCTCCCTCTATTTATGAATATGTGAAATATGCATAAATTTTCTGTTGATGATAACAAAACTCCTAAACATTTTCATTCTAACAGGAATTACAATATTGACAAAAGTAATTTTGAGACAGAGTGATCAAATACCAGTAAAAGATGATTTCTGATCATTTTGATGTTGAGTTTGAATCTCTTATCTTCTTCTTCTTGACTCATTCATCTTATCTTCATTTTCCTTCATCTTTTTGTATAGGGATCCCTTCAAAATCTTCTCATCCTCAACCATGTAGTCTAGTTGGCTTGTAAGATAATTCAATTCCAGATTGAGCAGTTTGTCTATCTCTTGACAAATATCAATGCATTTTCCCCTGCCTTCCATGTCCTTGTAGATCATCATGTAGAATGGTTCATGAAGTACATTCCTTCCTTCAGGGTTCCAAATCTTGATTCTGTCATCCCTTTCTTCTTGAATAGGTGCCTCCCTTATTTTCTTCATCTTCTCAAGGATGGCTTTACCTAGCTCGTTAGTTAGATAATACTTCCTGTTGAGCATGGTGTAGATTTTCCTTAAGATGTCATAGCCTTGTTCCATGACTTGATTAAATGAGAAAGTTGAATGCGATCCATCTTCATAATCAATGTGAAGTAGATCAATATCCCCCTTCTTTTGACCTTTTACTGCAATCATTCCTTCAATTTTGATTGGCACAAAATTCTCAGGTTTGGATTTGAACACTTCTATTTCCTTGGATTGACCACTTCCAGGTGCTTGACTCTCAAGTTTTATCTCCTTTGGTTTCTCCTCCTCAGCTACTTTTTCATCAACAAGAAGTTTCCTTTTAACTCCAGAAATTTTAAATTTGTCTGCAGGCTTGTTTGCTCTTTGTTTCATCCTTGGTCTCCTTTCACCTTCTTTTCTACTGGCTTCTCTAATTAGCCTAATTCACCTTATTTTAAAATTAAATTTTGAGAAATATAAAATATATGTATCTATTTATTTTAGTTATTTGTTTCAACTTTTATAATTACCTTTTAAAAGCGAATAATATTATTTTTGAATCTTTTAGAGGTATTAATAAATTTCATGTAAATTAATAATAGTGTATAGGTTAAATTTACATTTTACTAATAAATGACAAATTTATTTTTAAATTAAAAGGTCTTTTTTTTCAAAATGAGCCAAGACCCTGATAAATCTTACCTTCAGTTCATCTTAAGGGTTGATACACATTTTCTGTATGGAGCAGAAACAGATACTCTCTCCGTCTCTTATTACTTTTCCTGTTAATCATGTGCGCGTTTGCCAACACACACTTTTTGATCGTTAATATCTTTAATTTCGTATTAGTATTAAATATAAAAATTTTACTGTATTAAAGTACTCACAAATACGAATCAAACAAAATCACTCATGACTATATTTTGTCTTATAAATTATGTGTAAATTAGTAGTCAATCGCTTACAATGAACAATACAAAAAGTCTAAGAAATGTTTTCGGAGACGGAGGGAGTACTAGATAGATGCATATTTAAAGTAAAATATTTAATGATAAATTTAGCAGACATATAATTCGTTCACATTTCTGTAGAGGTCATTGCATTATGACCAAACAATTTGATAGAATAGTTAATACAGTATAACATTATCAATCGGGTAGTCGCAAGTTACATTCCGCATAATTAAACTCACAAATTTATTACAGTATCAATTAAATTTTAAGATCGCACAAGTAGAACACAACAAATTTTTAATTGATCGAATTTTTATATGAAAAATTATTCAAATGGAAAACTAAAATATGAACTTGGGACTTTGGGAGTTGGGAGCAGCACCCACTTCATTTATTGATTATGTGGGCCACAATATCTCTGTGTTACAATGGCAGCAATGGACTATAAAAACAACTCTTTCTTAATTAAAAAGACAAATAAAAAAAAACAAGTGGGATATTTCTCTTCTTTTAATTATATAATATATACATTCACGCTCGCATCCAATATTGATACTGAAATTAATTTCTGTCTTCTTGAACCCAACAAATCAGAATAGCTTTGTTTTTTCCACATAAATTTTGTATAATACTAATAATACAGTAATAATTCTTATAAATACAATATTTATTTGGGATTTTTTTAGAAAATATGAATTTTTTATTTTTTTATGAAATACGTTTTTTATTTAATATTTTACAAAAATATAATATTTTTTTAAAATACGACTTTGCAACCAATATAATCGAATGCAATTAAAATCAACATCAAACGTAACCAAGAGTAACTCTAATTTTTTTCAAAAAATCAGTTATATTTGGTTATAAATCGTATATAAAAAATTGTATTTGGTTATTTTTAGTTGCAAATCGTATTTTTATAAAAAAATTCAAAAAATAATAGAATTGAAAAAAATATAGAAAAAATAGTATTTTTAATAATTACCGTATTTATTTTATATATTTGTATATAAAAAATTCAAAAACCCTACAGTTTTTTATTTTTATATCAATAATTGAACTTGTAAATTTTATTACGTACAAAATTATTTTTTCTGCATCTAGTAAAGAAATTTATTGTCTTAAATATTGTTTACGTCTAAAACTTGACTCTCATTCGGTTTGCCCCAGAACTTACTTCAAGTTTTGGATTCATATATCTATACTATATTATTAAAATTGCATACGAATTGGTCCGTGGACTGATGCAGTTATTTTGTATTCCACTCAAATTTCAAATACACTCTTTTAATTAAAATATACGATTATATTTATAATCTATTAATATGTTTCAATTTCCCCATTCCTCAATCTCTTTAATTTATTTAAAATCACAGTTTATTAATTAAAATTTATGAATATTTAAATAATAATATTATTTTATTTATATTAATTAAATTTTACTACTATGTTGTATATATATTATCTATACTTGGCAAATGTTTGGTTATTATAGTCTCTTTGTATCTCACTCAACTTCAAATACACTCTTTTAATTAACTTTTAATTAAAATATATAGTTGTACTCATTATCTACTAATTAACATGTTTCAATTTCATTATCATTCAAACACTTTAATTTATTTAAAATTATAATTTAATAATTAAAATAATATCAATACTATAATTTTCTTACTCAACTCCAAACACACTTTTTTAATTAGAATATACTTTATCAAACAGATATATCATACGTACGACTCTATTTATAACACATATATTATGCGTAAAACTTTATCATCAGTGGAATTCTCTTTCTTAATAATAAAATAAAATAAATTATCATATTAAATTAAATATTTAAACAATATAAAATAATTATTTTATACTATATATATATATATTATACATCAACTCTATTGCTGATGTATAAATTATAGAATATAATTTCTATTTTAGGAATAATATTATAATTTAATTTTTATCTAATATAGTTGTATTAACATTTAATTCAATTTCATCACCGCTTTTTAATTTATTTAAAATTACAATCTATTAATCATATCTCATGAATATTAAAATAAAAATATTAATATATCATAATAATATATAAATAACATATAAAAATTAAATAATAACATAAATTACTATATTAAATTAAATAATCATATAAAATAATTAATATATAATTTTTTAATATAATTCGTGTTTTGCACGGTTATAAGCTAGAATTAATAATATGTTGATATAACAATTGCTGAGAAAATAATAATGACCGGTCTAGAAGATTTAGTCGTCATATACAAACGAGACCTGTATATGGTTATAATTTCTTCAATTCTGATTAATTTTGTCTTATAATTTATTCGTATTTAATTTAGATACTCGAATAAATTACTATAATTTATGAATTTTAATTATACATATTATCTCATAATATAAAAAATTATTACATTTGATTAAATTATAGGTAACAAATAATTATTGAGTTTTTTAAAATAAATAATTTTGTAACTTTATAAATAAGTATTTAAAACAATAAAAGACGAATTTTTAACACTTAAACTATTTAAACAAGCTCAAATGATTATTGAGTTTGTAATCGATAATTATATTTATATTACTGATGACGGTATGATTTTCAGACGATATCCGTACCGATCATGATAATTGTTATGGAGAGTATTTTTGTGTATGTGTTTTTCAAGTGTGTATTTGTATGTGATTATGTGATCCTTTCTTTCTTCTGTCTATCCTTTTCCCTTCTTATTCTTCCCCGTTTGGTGAGTCGTCCCTTCTTCTTCGGTAGAAGAGGAAATTTACGGTCCATCAATATACGTAAATTTTTTATGGAAAACATAAAATGAAGTGTAGAACAATATTATATTCTGCTTATTACCTATAAAAT
>QRFB01027721.1:0-14307 GCA_008931105.1 Oenanthe javanica | reverse complement strand
GTATAATTTGCAACAGAAGCGATTCCTAGTCAGTCAGGCAGTAATCACTAATCTGCAACACAGAAAAAAAAATTGTTGATGCACCGCTCATATACGTTTATTCACTTAAACGTACTTAAAATACGAGCAAAAAGCCAAAATGTACGCTAATTAAACTAGTGGAGCTGATTAATTATCCAAAGATGTTGTTCAAAGGCTCAGTACTNGCAACACAGAAAAAAAAATTGTTGATGCACCGCTCATATACGTTTATTCACTTAAACGTACTTAAAATACGAGCAAAAAGCCAAAATGTACGCTAATTAAACTAGTGGAGCTGATTAATTATCCAAAGATGTTGTTCAAAGGCTCAGTACTTGTTCTCAGTCCTTGAAGAGACAGAGTACATATACAGGTAAATTTGCAGAACTGGGCACTGGAAACAACGAGGCAAAAGCTGAGCTCTCTCACAAGTCACAACTCTACAACTGCTTAATACCGATATGGATTCAGCAATTGGCGTGGCGAAACAGTCCGAAGTCTTGGATTGTCACAAGACGTGGGTGGGTGTTGGAGCAACATTACTAAAACATTTTATTAGAATAAATTTGTCTTGCTATATAGGATCATGAAACTCCCTTTCTCATTTTAATGTAAGACTTAAATTATTTTGAACAAAACTCTTTTGGACCACGTAGCAAAAGTATTTAAAATTTTAAAATCGAGCATGAAAATGACATAATAATATCAATGTGGGACTTTAATTACCCACATTTTCCAACATCTATTTCTATCAAATTAATTATTTATTTTATGCAGTGCAGCTTCTCAACTACTAGAAGGTTAGGTCCCCGTAAATCTCAAAACCTCTCCGTGCTGATTGTTGCAATTGACCTCTTCATTCATCATATTACAATTGATATACTTAGTTACCTCAAAGCTTGGAGTGTATTTGACAGGATGTTCCTTCTTGTAGTTTGAATAAATTACAAGTAAGAAAGTTCATCATTTTAATATCCTCATGGCCTGTGCTAAAACTCCAACATTCTTTTTATAATTTTATCTTTTCAAAAAGTTCACATTTTTTCCATATATATTTCATTGTCACACCAGACATGCAAAAAACACCCATCACGAAAACCAACTGTGAACCATGTTAAGCCCCACAAACTTAATATCATAAATTGGGGAAGAAAATTAATATCCATATATTATATAGAACTTGTTTGTGGTTAACTAGCCTCCACATATGTTGTTTTTTGTAGGTGCAAAGCTCAGCCTCAATTTCTTTTAGTAGTTTTTTTTGCTACCCTTTCTTTTATTACTACATTCATTTACAATTTTTCTTTAATATGTTTCTCTGAAATCAAACAAAGAATTTAACAACAAAAGGTTAGAAATGAATTTTCCAGAAGATGCACTTACAGAGATTTTGTCAAGGCTGCATGTAAAAGCTCTTTCAAGATTCAAATGTGTCTGCAAATCATGGGACAGTCTAATCAAACAGCCTCATTTTATCTCTAAGCACCTGGTTAATTGGACAAACTCATCAACCAACAAACACCATGTCCATCTCCTCATCAGCAGGCGCGATAACGATACAAATAAACGAGTAATATCATTGTCTGCAGACAATGCACTTGACACATTTCTTGATCAAAACTCACCACCATTTATAAATGAAACATTCGGTCACATTCGTCTCTTAGGACCCTGCAATGGACTTGTCTGCTTGTATGGTTATCCTGATAGTATTGCGTTATGGAACCCTGCCATTAGACAATTTAGAAAACTCCCAAAATCATCTATACCGCGTCCACAAGGAAAGTTTGTACTTGGAGGTGATATCGGCTTTGGATATGATTCAAAAACAAATGATTATAAGGTGATACAAATATTGTTTTGTTGTTCTAAAAATGAAGGAAATGTTTATCAAGTTGAAATATACAATGTCAGCACCGGTGCATGGCGAAAATATAATGCTCAGCTACCTGCTAATATAATGTATAGAAATGTATGGAGTACATGTCATAGGAATGAAATATTTTGCTGGTGGGCACAAGACGGAGAAACAGAGCTGATTCTTTCATTCGACATGAAAAACGAAGAGTTTAAAAAGAAGGCATTGCCAATAACTATGAGAGATCTTGAAGGGGAGGATAGAGTAACAAGGGCTATTCTTCCGTTTAGGGAATCAATTGCTCTATTAGTGTATGCAATTAAACAAGTTGAGAAAGTGTTTGATATTTGGGTGATAAAGAGTTTAGATGACAATGCATGTTGGACTAGATTATCAAGCATTGGACCAGTTTCGAGAGTGGAGAGACCTCTAGGCTTTTGGAAAAATGGGGAGCTTATTCTGGAAAATAGTTGCAGGGAGCTGGTTTTGTATGATGACAGTCTTGATAAGGTTAGATTTCTTGGAGTTCATGGCAAGAGGGACAGACTAGAAGTTCTTGTTTACAAGGAGAGCCTTGTCCCCATCAATTGAAGTCAAGAAATTCAAAATTTGCGTCTTACCAATATTGTGAACCAACAGATTTGATAAAATAATATAAGATCCCGGTAAGTTTTGAGTATAGGTAAAACACGTGTCTTTAGTTATCATCTCCGGTAACATTATAACAAGAGATTAAGTGTTCGAGTTTGTGTAAATATTTTAATTAAGCAGATTAATGGTTATTTTATTTAAATTTATCACTTTTGTTAAAGACTGCATATACTTTGAGTTTGAGTCGAGGTTTTCAAGATGCGTGGTCTGGAAAATCTGGCATGCTTTTCGTGGTTATATATTTGTCACAAAAAGAGTGACTGTTGAGGTCATACTCGTAACGTAAATTCACACAATTTAATAAATTTATCACTTGTAAAAACTATTTGTGAGATTACAAATGAGAAAATATGTAGAACTAGTTAAATAACAAGGTAGCATCAAAACACGTTTCCTGTGAAAGCATAAATCGAATTGATAACAAATAAAAGCGGTACATGAAATTAATCGGTTTGGTTAACTTATTAATACAAAACTATCATTAGTGCCCGTGCAAGACACGAGACTAATTTGAATTCTTATAATTATAATATTTTTAGATGACTTCTGATTTATTTTACCTCTTATCATTTGCAGAACATGTTAGGAATAAGAGTCAAAACACAATGATATTAAACTTTCATAAAGATACGCACCACCCAGAACAACATATCAATATTTTCACTAATGCACTGGTAAATACAATAAATAATACTGTATATATAATAAAGATGCAAAAGATATAATATATTATTTATATATATTAAAATAATCACTACTCTGTCTCAAAACTATATATATTCTATTATTCCAATAGTAGCTTTTATAAATCATAAAGATATATAAATACACATATTTATATATCATGTATTGTATCTTTATAATCATAAACTAGTATTCGTACAGAAATCCCCAAGTTTCAGGCATAAATTTTTTATTCATTCAGAGCATCACACATTTATATATATACTTGTTCGTATTTGCAAAATCATCAAGTGAGAGCATTCTTCTGAAATCTCAAATCTTAACCATTTCTGTAACAAATAGTATATATAATTCCTGTTACAAATAAAATACAAACACTCCAATATTGCAGAGGAGCAAGCTATGAGCCCAATAGTATATATCTTAATTATACTTGATTTGATACCGGGCACTGGTGCCTATACAACATATACGCAGCTTTCATATGCGTATAGGTTCCTACTCATTACAGTAATGTGTGTAGATTAGATTTCCATATACTATACGCATTTTCTTAATGCGTCTTCAGACTAAGCATACTCATTATGCGTGGTCCGCGAGTATTCAGGGTCTTAGTTTGCGCTCGTCGGTATTTCAGTTACTTACTCTCCAAAAAAGGCGCCAAATTGATTGGAATTAATACTAACAATGATGCAACTATACAAGAGAAGCTCGCGAGACAGTAACGGATCAGGGAGACTGAGGTTGGGATGCAGGTTTGGGCGAACAAGGGTAGAACAATCTTTTTATATACATTTAATTTGCTCAGGAGCCAGGCTTGACTGAGGTTGGGATGCAGGTTTGGGCGAACAAGGGTAGAACAGTCTTTTTATATACATTTAATTTGCTCAGGAGTCAGGCTTGGATAGAGGGTAAAAACACGTGTGTCGGTATTTCAGTTACTTACTCTCCAAAAAAGGCGTGCAATTGCCTGAAATTAATACTAACAATGATGCAACTATACAAGAAAAGCTCACGAGACATTAACGGATCAGGGAGACTGAGGTTGGGATGCAGGTTTGGGCGAACAAGGGTAGAACATTCTTTTTATATACATTTAATTTGCTCAGGAGCCAGGCTTGACTGAGGTTGGGATGCAGGTTTGGGCGAACAAGGGTAGAACAGTCTTTTTATATACATTTAATTTGCTCAGGAGTCAGGCTTGGATAGAGGGTAAAAACACGTGTGTCGGTATTTCAGTTACTTACTCTCCAAAAAAGGCGTGCAATTGCCTGAAATTAATACTAACAATGATGCAACTATACAAGAAAAGCTCACGAGACATTAACGGATCAGGGAGACTGAGGTTGGGATGCAGGTTTGGGCGAACAAGGGTAGAACATTCTTTTTATATACATTTAATTTGCTCAGGAGCCAGGCTTGACTGAGGTTGGGATGCAGGTTTGGGCGAACAAGGGTAGAACAATCTTTTTATATACATTTAATTTGCTCATGAGTCAGGCTTGGATAGAGGGTAAAAATATGTGTTCTCTTATAAGATATATAGTAGATTACTGATTTCGGCAATTTGAGTGTAACACAAAATCTGATTCGAAAGATATCATCTAAAACTGGTTAAAATAAAATGTACAGTTGAGGGAAGTTTGTTATGATCATGATGCACTTCAAAATATCTTTTTGCCAAATGGAAAATGCCGTCCAGTACTGTAAACACAAATATCGTGGTTTTTTTTTTTTTTTCAAACATAATAAGCGAAACATTTTTATTTGTCGTGATAATTTTATATAAATGAACAATTACAAATACTTTTTCTTTACATATTTGTATCCTACTTTCAAATTACAAATACAGAAAATATACACATTAAAGATGAATATAATGGGGNTTTGGACATGCTGTCGGCTTCTTGTTGTTTGGGAGTAGGGTTTTCAAGAAGCATCCGCCCACGCCGGTGCTCGGAAAAACCATCGATTTGCCGCCGATGACTTGCTGATCTTTTATGCAAATGTGTTTCTTTCGTCCTTATTAGGAATGTACTAGAACCATTTTACAAAATAATAATAGTATTTTATTACATGGCTTATATTCTTTTAAATCTCTGATTCTCTTTGGTATATTTATTTTGTTTTCGTAACTCTTTTTTTATGTGTAACTGTTTAATTTGAGGATTAAATTTATAGAATGAAATATTGCAAATGATTAATCTAATTAATTAGATTCGGATAAAATAGTAGTATGTTTCCTGAAATAAAAGGCAATTTTAAGGAGTCGATTAATGTACCAAAATAATTGCAGTTTTAATCGTCTNTCATTAGTCACGGGATACCATTGCACCGGAGAATACTTATTATATAATTCAAATTTAACATCATATAAACTCAAGGGAAATGTTATTTCCAGATATTTTTTATGTATCAAAATATGTTACAAATCATGAATGTAAGTAAGAATATGTAACAATTAGTTCTGAAAATAAAAAAAAGTACTCTGAAAATAATATTTTCCTAAACTTAATTCTATAAAAAAAAATATTAGGGAGGATCATGGAAAAAACATGTAACATGAAAAATAAGNTAAAGATTATCAAAAACATGCATGCTTTGTATGTTAACTTGATTAATTTATGCTATCACGTTTTGGTTGTTACTTTTGTAGCGAAGAGGAAGGTAATGATTAAAATAGTGTTTGATTTCGGTCTTTTAGGAAAAATATTATTTAAATTTTTTTGACTAATTTGGCTTATAGTCTTACAAATGAGTATCTGTTCTAAAGAAATTCTCGGAGTGAGCCAGAATCGAACCCAGGACCTGAGACGACAAAGGATAAGCTCTCAACCACTTGGGCTTAAAAAAAATTTCATAGAAAATAAGAATTAACAAAATTTTCTTTTATAGATTCTTTTTAGTGATGTTATGCCATATTTTTGGCATAGTGCTTTTATTTTNTACCGAGTACATTTTGGAGAAATTTATTTTTAAAACTTTTTATGAAAGTAATTTTATAAAAAATTTAATAAGAGAAAAATATTTTAAAAAAATTAAAAGAACTACATCCACCCATGTTAGTGGACGTGCACTTGTACGTATAATTTGCATAATAATTCATTAGTTATTTAACATAATTATTTTAAAATTACAAAAATATACTGTAAATAATATGATTTGTACTGTATATGTCATTCTTATACTGTACTAGCCCACAAAACAGAAAGTAATTATTACTTATTTGTTCTGTACTGTNTTCAAATCAGGAAGGTATCATAACGCGAAGATTATATCAGATAAAATCAATTAATTCTCATATTTAATAAATATATCTCTAAAGTCTCTCGGGGATATATCCAATTATAACAGAACTGCGTAGGTTTGATCGTATATAAATACGTACGCATGCATCTTGGTAAAAGGGATCCGATACACGAGAAAAATCGAGACACCTCCCAAGTCTNATTATTTAACATAATTATTTTAAAATTACAAAAATATACTGTAAATAATATGATTTGTACTGTATATGTCATTCTTATACTGTACTAGCCCACAAAACAGAAAGTAATTATTACTTATTTGTTCTGTACTGTCTTCCAACCAACCTATTTATGGATTACCCTCCGCCTCCCTCCTGTACCTCATCAAAACCACCCGCTTTCACTTGAATTTTCTAAACCCGCAATTATATACATACATTACACACAGACATATATCATGGATAACATGGCCGGAATGTCTCCACCGCCGGCGAACACAACCACCGGGGCTATGACAACGAGTGGTGACATGCACCCACATGAAATGATGATGCACATGACTTTCTTCTGGGGCAAAAACGCTTTGATTCTCTTTCCGGGTTGGCCCGGATCCGACTTGGGTAAGTACATCTTATCTCTTATATTTGTGTTTGTGCTAGCTATTGTTGTGGAGTGGCTCTCGCACTGTAACTTGATAAAGGAAGATCGAGATGGGTCGGATCATGTTGTTGCTGGATTGCTTCGGTCCTTAATGCATATGGTTCGGGTCGGGTTGGCTTATTTGGTCATGTTGTCTCTCATGTCTTTTAACGTTGGTGTGTTTCTTGTNGATATATCAAACAAACACAATACACATGGGGAGTTAAAAAAAAGATTTTGGACAACTTCAATGGGAAACCGAACGATGGAGTTATGTCGTGTTGAATAAAATACAATGGTAGAGATGAGTAAAAAANTTGCTGTGTTTGGACATGCTGTCGGCTTCTTGTTGTTTGGGAGTAGGGTTTTCAAGAAGCATCCGCCCACGCCGGTGCTCGGAAAAACCATCGATTTGCCGCCGATGACTTGCTGATCTTTTATGCAAATGTGTTTCTTTCGTCCTTANGGACTCTCACCATCAAAAGGAGCACAATATCTACACATCATATCCATCTGATAAAAATATAAGATAAGTTTTCCTGTTTTTATTTCCTGCAATCACACATATATTATTTGTCATGCATGAAATATATTTTATTATCCAAAAATTCGTGCGAGCTACATATATTGTGATTGAAAATTTGTGCAACCAATATTTTGAGAGACACATATATTTTAGAAAACAATCGTACAAAATTTTTGTTTTGATGATTGTGGATATGTTTACAAGATTGTACGAGCTGCATAATTTTAACAAAAAATATTTAGCCGTTATGGCAAAATATACTATCTTTAACAAAATTCTTTCAAGGAGCATATTTTTTAAAAAAATATATACATCGCGACATTTTCAAATCGACATATTTATGAATGCGTTTGGATTGTGTTCAAAATATTTTACAAATATTGTCGCGGTAATACATATATATTTCAAGATTTGTTTTTACAAACATGCGATCTTAAATTGTCAAATGGGGTAGTCATGGCAAACAATAATTCCCGCAATGTTACACGCTTAAAGTAAGGAGTCAGCAACCCCTTGAAGGCACTCCTCCTCCAACGGGGAATCGACGGGCAAAACTTGCATTATGGATTACCCTCTTCCTCAACGGGGAGTCGACAGGCAAAACTTACATTCTGAAATACCTTCCTCCTCAACATGGAGTCGACTGGTAAAACTTACATTATTGAAGGCCCACCTCTTCAAATGGGTAAAATTTATTGAAGGCCCACCTATTCAGATAAGTAAAATTTATTGAAGACTTCACTCTCCGACTAGGGGAGTTCAGGGGTGATCGAAGACATCATACTCTTGTGTGGTTCGCATAGACACTTACAAAGCGTGTACACCAATTCGGGATATATAAATGTCAATGTCCTAACTTGACATCGAAGATCTCAATGAATTTTCACAAAATTATTATGCTTGCGCACTTACAAACTTTGGCAAAACATATATCTTATTTTGGTTCTGGCATGATGTCTACTTGCATCCGCATAAGAATTACGGGCACTGTGATGTTCCATATTTTTCACTAATCTTTATTTTTAGTTATTTAAGTAATCGAAGAATGCTTAGTTCTCCACTACAGCAAGCTGCACTGAAGAACTGATGAGTAGTTGTTATGCCATATTTTTGGCATAGTGTTTTTATTTTCCTTTATTTTTTGTATTAATTTCAGTAATAATCAATTACTTAATCTCCAAGATATCCTTTGTCTGAAACGAGGAAAAAATCAATCTCAATGTATTAATTACGGAAAATATCTCCAAATGATATCTTTTAAATCAGGAAGGTATCATAACACGAAGATTATATCAGATAAAATCAATTAATTCTCATATTTAATAAATATATCCCTAAAGTCTTTCGGAGATATATCCAATTATAACAGAACTGCGTGGGTTTGATCGTATATAAATACGTACGCAGACATCTTGGTAAAAGGGATCCGATATACGAGAAAAATCGAGACACCTCCCAAGTCTAACCCAATCTTTTTTACAAGCTCTAATTCCCATTAACAGTCATATTATTATACTTTTAGCTTTATTATTCCAGCAAACCTCTGAAATTCGTTGTTACGAAAATCCTCCAACAACAAGTGAAAAGGGCATATTAAGTTCAGTTCGATTCGATTCTTCTCTCCTTGCTCACTCCAAATTTTTTGATCACCTTCAAAGTTATTCAAAAAAAAATATTATTTATTAATATATAAATTATATTAAAAATACTAATTTATCTATTGACTATAGAAGTAGAATTTTAATATAAATTTATATTCTCATTTTTGTGAAATCAAATTAAATTAAATAATTTAATGATCTCTCGAAAAATTCTCTTCAGGGTACTCGAGTCATTGTCCGTTGTACTGGTGATGAGTGGAGTGGCTGAACGAGAAAAAGAGTACGTGGTTTCCAAATGGACCAAAATATTTGATGTCCTATGTCAGAACGAGTTAATGGACGGTATCTGTTGTATTATTTGTATGTCGTTGGACTAATATGAACTTTGCAGCAGACCTAGGTTGTGTTTTGCTGGGAAGCCCAAATGACTAAACAAGGCCCACTTGATCTTTTTGATCTTTTTGGAGTTTAAAAGAATAACATCCACAAACAAATTATACTACTATCTTCTATAGTGGGATCCAAAGGTTATTTACTTATTTTTGATAAATATTATCTTTTAATATTCTATTTATATATATATATATATTTTTTGATTAAAACAATATACTCATTAGAATATTTTTAAAACAAATAAGATGATCCATTAAAATCAGTTTTACTTTTCTCTCATAATTTTGAAAATTTATGTATTGTGAGTTTAAGATATAAATTTAAAATGAACAAAATCAAATTCAAATAACTATATTCCGTGAATTAAATCATGCACTAAAGTTAGAATTCTCAGCATAGAGTGGCATGTATTTTGTCATCTTATTGCTGTGTTAACGTTTCTTCGGAGGTTGCCCTGTCAATCCGACCCTTGCTTGATTCCTAGAGCCTATTCTAGTATTCTTTATGCATTTCTACTTCAACTGCACAAATTAAAATTCTAAATTCTAAATAATTGTACATGATAATGTCAACTCTAATACTCCCCGATATACTTTTTTTATGTGTCATCATATTCACATGCACTCCGATTTGATTTATTAAAAGATAAGAATATAATATCATGTTATTAATATTATAAAAATATTATAAGTTAGTATAATATTAAACACCAACTAATTAAGATTCCCTTTGAGATTGTTCTTCAAAATTGTTGTGTTGTGAAAAAAATGATGTGTAAAAAATGTTGTCAGAAAAATTTAATGACTGTTTAATAACTTTTTTGATTTATGCATATTTTGAGGAATAATATAAAGAAAATATTTTTGGTAAAAATTTAATGATGAAACTTGTAATTATTTTCTGTAAAAGCTGAAAAACAGCTTTTTTTTCAAAAGTACGAGGACATAATTTTTGTAACAGTTTTCAGACAAAAACGCTTTTCAGACATTAATTTTTAAAATTTACCAAACATATTTTTATCAACAATAATATCAATCGGACTCTAAGCAGATGTTTAATATTATACTAACTCATATGTGGTGGAGTTTTTTTAATATATTATTAAAAAAAAAAGAGTAGAGCGTAGTACAAATGATTAATTTAGTTATAGTTGTACACTTGTACTGCCCAGCTAAGAGTGTAAGACGTAGTACATAATGTTAAAATATACAGTACTATCTACAAAAATAGTGAAACCTACTATATATAACATTTAATCCATTATGTCCTCTTTGCAAGTCCCAGAACCCAAATTAGATTATATCGACCAAACAGCTAGAGACATCTATATATCTAGCAGATTTATATTAATTTCACACACACACACAGATATGGACGGGCACGATGGTCATGGCATGCAAGGAATGGCACCACCGGGACAAAACGGCACCGGTGGTACGCACAACATGCTGATGCATATGACCTTCTATTGGGGCAAAAATGTAGATGTTCTCTTCAATGATTGGCCGGGCTTCAATTCTGGTGGTATGTATGGATTAGCCTTGTTTGTCGTCTTTGTTTTAGCTATGATTGTTGAGTGGCTATCTCACTCCAATATAATTAAAGAAGACTCGAACCATGTTGTTGCTGGAATGATACAAACCCTAATGCATGCTGTAAGGGTTGCACTAGCTTATATAGTGATGCTTGCTGTTATGTCTTTCAATGGTGGTGTGTTCCTTGTAGCCGTGGCGGGACATTCTTTAGGGTTTCTGATTTTTGGCAGTAGGGTTTTTAGGAAGTCGTCTAAAGTTAGTGGTGATGAGAAAGAATCGGATCTGCCTCCTTTGAGTACTTGTTGAAGTTTGGTTTCGATTTGTGGTATGTGTTCCTTTGTTTGAATAAATTTTATATGTTGGTCGCAGTGTGGTAAGAAGCAGAAATCGGATTTAATCGGTGAATACATCAGATTAATCGAAATGATTAATTGGATAATCTGGAATTTAATCAGTTCAGTGAGCTACTATTGAATAGAAATTAATCAGTGATTAATCACGATTAATCATTGATTTTTAGAACGGTTGTAATTAGTTGTAACATTGTTATTGTTATAATGTAAATATTTATGTCATTTATTTGGTTTCGAGCTGAATGCCAAATTCCTAGCGCGCAGTTTAGATTAATTAGCTTTTATTTTATAACAGTATTATTCTAATATAAATAATTTTAAACATACATCAATAATACATGTATTATATATAGACTGTAGTTAGAATAATTAGAATGGATTTATAAAATAAAAACAAAAATTTATATTACACAAAACTTGAATAACCTATAAAAATAAAATATATAAGTTGAATCTACTGCGGGTATCTCAAACGGAGTCGCTAAAATAATATCCCCCATTTTTTTTCCTTTTTTAAAATAATTTTATATAAAACTTTCAAATCTCTTTTCTCAAAAAAAGTTTTTAAACTTTTTTCTAAAACATTTTATTATTATTATTTCCGATATTGAATTAATTAAAACATACAAACAATATAATTTAATTTAATGAAATTTTGAGTTATAACAAAAGAAATAAATTACCTTATTATTGATCCCTCCGTCCCATCAAATTCTTTATACTTTCCTATTTTGGATGTTCCACCCAACTCTTTACATTTCAAAACTTACTAAAAATAGTAAACTTATATTATAAAATTTGTTTTTACTCACTACTTTCCCCCTTTTCAAATCTATCAATTAAATATCATTTGATCCCACCACTTTACCCATTTTTTCTTCTCTTTCATAATACTTTATATAATTTTTTTAACCTCCGTGCCCAACCCAAATGTAAACAATTGGGTGAGACGGAGGGAGTATTTTTTTTAAATAAGTAACTTTTTTGAAAAATATAGCTAAAAAATGGAGATAAATAATGATTAACTAAAATTTACTAAACTCACAACGAGTTGTAATCCAATAAAATTAATTATAATGGGTAGTTGTATTTTAAATAATTTTAATTTATGATAAAATTAAATAAAATAGAGATGAAAACATATTTCAAGAAGAGTTGGACAAGTCTAAACGGAAAATAATGTGGATATATTTAGAGGTTGTAAAGAATATTAATAAATATAAAAAATATATTTAAAATATCTATAATTATAACTAATAACAGTTATACTCCGCTTTCAATAATAAATATTTTGTATAACTAATACGTGTTAAAAAGAAGGAATAAACATAAAAATAATAATTAATAATATAATTATGCATGATATTAAAAAACAATAAAATATTATTAAAAGAATAAAAGTAAATATAATTAAAAATAAAATTATATTAAAATAATAATACTTTTAAAATAATATAATCACACATAATATTATATAAAATTAATAATATTTTTAAAATAATATATAAATTAAAATTTTAAAATAAAATCATGCAAATAAAAATCTGAAATATAAGTCAGTAATTATAACGGTGATATACACATATAGGTAGGCGACTAGAATATCCCGTCGCCTTGAAACCAAAACCGGCAAAAATTAACACACCAATTGGAATGGTATAATACGGTAAATCGATATTAAAACACAATATTTGTAATATATTGTTTTAAGGTCCAAACGGGCAAACCAAGCTTATTTTTCGGTCATCAAGCAATACTCCTTCCGTTTCATATTAGTAGTCCACTTTTTAAAAAAAATTATTTTAAAATAATTATGCATCTCAACTTTCAATATAAAATTTAACATGACACTTGTTTCTTCACAAATATGAAGAAAAGAAAATAACATAACATAACATTCAATTGACCACATCTTATTATTAGATGTAACAGATCGTATTATTCACCAAACGATCCCTTATTTGGCAAAGCTTTCAGCGGCCCATTTATTTGCTTGTCTTTTATTATCGAGTTGTCCAACAAATGTTTTGACTTTAAACCAGGCCCTGTTTGGCTGGATGGGATTAGTAAGTCCATTCACGAGGCAGTTGCAACTCGGCGTCGTCGGCATGGTCGTCCTTGTTGCTGTTCACAACTGTCTTATTTGGAGTCTCCTGGTGCTGCAACTTTTGATTTTCATGGGGATGAAACAGAGCATTTGGATGTGCCCGACTAGCATTCCTTCTCTCATGGTGTTGCTTCAGAGAATGTAGTACTCTTTCTGGAATAAGCACTCTTGAGCCTCGTCCTAATAACTCATAACACAGTAATAGATAAATTATTACCTATAAAGCACGTATAAAATGGTTCTTTCTCGAATGGAAACAATTAAAATTTTAATGAGAAGGTTCGCACAAAAATATTTAAGTATAACATAAGAGAACGGTTCAAAATATTACAATAAAATTTGTATATGATAAATAACGTATGATTAAAAATTAAAAAAATGGTCCGAAATATCATAATAAAATTCGCACATGATAGATAATACATGATAGAATTGCGCAAATATATATATATATATATATATATATATATATATATATATAAATGGTAACTTAAAATTTTTACAATCCTAGCAAAATATTATATGAAGCGGATCCAATTTATTAAAATAATTTTTATATATTAGAAATATGTACTCAAATACGATAATTTTAGAGGATGAAAGGAAAATAAACCAAACTGGGCTACTGGAGTATTTATTTTCAAAAGACGTCTCCATCACTAACAATTTGAAAGTCAAAACATCATGTTGT
>QRFB01027720.1:0-14308 GCA_008931105.1 Oenanthe javanica | reverse complement strand
CGCTTGAATAATTGGCTTTTTTAGTTTTGAATAGAGAATATAAAATTAAATTGATATCCCACAATGCAATTATTATAAACTAAAACTATGAATATTAAGTAAAGACGTTTATAACTCAAGTGCGGAAATTTGAAATACAGATATCATTATATATATACATGATAATTGTTTATAAAAAACAATGTGGGACATGAATAATAACAAACTTTATATACACTTTACAACGTAAAAAAAATAATATTAAAATAAGATAATAATATAATTAACATTGTTCGCTTATAGATAACATTCTTCATATCAAAGCAATCCAAAAACCTTGTAACAAAACCTGCCAATCTGAGCCAAAAAGACAACAGTTCAGTTCCAAGAAAAAATAAACACACACCTATGCAAGTACAAAGTTGGATCGAAATATTTAAAAACAAGGATGAGGGAACATTGGAAGGAACATTGGTGACTAAAATCTATACACTAAACAAAACCTATACAAATCTTTATAAATAAAAAGTGCACATAAAAGAGGGCCTCATATTGAATTACATTAACGGTGATAAGATAAGGTTTAGGTTTGTTAATTAAAAATAAAGGTTTAGTAATCCCTCCCACATTGAGATTTGAGAGAGTAGTTAAATTTATATATGTATATATATATTAAGTTATCTTAATGATAAGTCTTAGGGAGTGTGGGTAAGGGGTAGTGGAACATGTGAGGGCCCGAGAGACCCTAACCGTACTCCGGTTAAAAGGAGTTTAATTATAAAATAGGTGATTCTCTCGGTGAAACTACTCATATGTGNGAGAGACCCTAACCGTACTCCGGTTAAAAGGAGTTTAATTATAAAATAGGTGATTCTCTCGGTGAAACTACTCATATGTGTCCCGCTACTAAGTGGACCTAATAATCCCTTTCGACTGGCTGGTAGGTTGGCCTTGTGCTGTAAATCCTGCTATCCAGGTTCGGCACTCCCTATCTTTAAAAAAAAAAAAAAATTATGAATTTCTTGCAAAAAAAACCTGCACATCCAAGCCAAAAAGACAACACTTTTCTATGAAAAAAAATCAAGGAATAAAAAACCTACATACCGTACAGATTTACCAATTTGAAAGTCGCTGCAAAAGATTTCGATTTACAAACCAAGGCATCACAAGAAATAGCATCAAGGTTATCAAAAATTGGAATTTAATTCTCCCATAACAATCATGTGCCCATAGTATATTATGATACCTCCAACTTCAGCTTTTAGATGATTATTAAAAAAGGATGCTCCTGCTCTTAAATGTATGGGATCTTAAAGTAATTGCCTAAACAGTCTTATATAATCGTGAACTGTCCGACGTGCATCATTCATAAGTTATGGAAGGATTACCATTGAATGTCTGGCCACTGATGTACGACTTCTAATTCTATAAAATAAAACTATCTGTGACGCCATCATCAGCCTTAGATTCTGTGGAACAGTCTTACGCTTCAGAAGCTGCACTAACCACAACCTTCTTTCAGACTATAAAACCAAGAGCAAGTACCCTCAATTACAATCTCTATTATATCTGAGTTTTCACCTAAAAAATAAGTGCTCATTCTCGTAAATTAGACGAAAATTAAGATATAAATAACATTTGTTGCTAGCACTAACAGAATGAGTGCCCTGGAATTGAACCATCTAGTCTAGTATGATGAATATTATCAGGCACATAGAGGCAGATGTAGTGATTTGACATTAGAGATTTAGCTAGAGGTAGATAGAGACAGAAATTCAAAAGCATTCAGTCCATGATTTTAATGACTTTGGAGATTTGATAGCATTTGACACTATCTACAGGACTATCAAGTTTAATTTGCCGCATCACAAATGTAAATGAAGTATTAGTTTGATGAATTGAGACAAATTTGACTCGAGTTAGTAAATTACCATTTTGATTAATTAAGACAAATTTGAATTAGGTGTAAATTACAAGTGTGAGAGTCAAACAAGAAACACCCACAAATTAATATCTGTGTTTTTGGAAATGATTGGAAAGTCTACCCCTATTTATGGAAGGATTACCATTGAATGTCCAGCCACTGATGTAAGCCTTCTAATTCTATAAAATAAACTATCTGTGCTTATTGTGACGCCATCATCAGCCTTAAATTCTGTGGAACAGTCTTACGCTTCCACTACCTTCTTTCAGCCTATAAAACTAGCAATAACAGAATGAGTTCTGCTGCCCTTACCCACACTCTTCAATTAATTACAATAAACATAACTCCATATAAACACATTTTAATTTACCAATTCTCTCGATGCGGGACGGCTAGAAATTTAATTAATTAATGAAGGCTTTTTATTATTATTATTATGAACAAAAAAAATACTAAATACACAATCATATCATCGTAAATCCAATCCACGAGCCACCAATTATAAATATACAATTATTTATATATACGTATAAATAATAATAAATTTTAAACATAGCCGCGGGAGCGCTCGAACAGATGCACTGGGCTAATCGCCATTCATAAATTTTATTCTCTTTAACAGATCAACGTTAGGGTCACCTTTAGAAATTTTAAGATCTGTTGCAGGCTTAGCTTTTTTCCCTATTTAATATTAACTATTGTTGTAGAATAAAGCATGATTGATACACAAGGGGAAATTTGAATCAACACCATACATTACAAAACAGCTACATATGGAAGATCTATACAAGGAAGAAAGCATCATATTTTCACTACTCACATATGAAATCAGAAGTAAAATGCAATACCACAAGTGTAGATTTAGCTAGAGGTACATAAGGACGGAGAAATATAAAATCATTCAATCCTTTTTTTTAATGACTTTGAAGATTTGATAGCATTTGCCAGATCACAAATGTGAACAAAGTATCTTTTTGATGGATTAACGGATTTAGTTGATAAATTACGAGTGTGCAACAAAAAAATCCCATGTCGACTTAAGCAGATAAATTGTCACGTGGGTATGTCTTCCCAGAAAAATCCCACTGAGTTGACCCATGGAGAGGTACAACTAAGAGCAGAGGGAGATACATAAGTGCATGTATTCACATGGGATGCAATTGTTTACAATAGAAGTATAGAACTCCTTTAACCAGACGGGTAGGGATACTGAGACGCTAATTCCTACCCTTACTCCAGATACATTGCCAAACCGACCTATTTAAGGTTCCACCAGCTTCATATGTCTCATCAAAATCTATCCCTCAAACCAGAAGTTTTGAAAACTTGCGGAAGCTAATAAACAATTAACTCTCCAATTTCAAAAAGCTTTTCAAATACACACTGATTTACTATCAAAGCAACAAAAAGAATTAAGAAAAAGGGGTGGAGGGAGTGCCAAACCTGGCTGACAGGATTTTTGGCACAAGATCCAACTATACAACCAGTTGAAAGGGATCATTAGGTCCACAATAGCAGCAGTGGGCACATGAACAGATGCCTAGGCGAATCACATGTTTATGAATTTCACTCCATTTAACCAGAGCAGGGGTAGGGTCATGCAGGCCGTAAAGTGTTCTACTGCCCCTGTACCAACACAATATAATTAATATAACTCAACATAAATGCATCCAAATTTACAAATTCACTCGATGTAGGACAGAGTACTAATTCAATTAATTAAGGCTATTGTTATTATTCACAAAAACGTATTAAAAACTCTATCCTATCATCATTAATCCAATGCAAAACCAATTATAAATATATAAACATATGTTATCAGAGAGATGATGTATGAGAATTTATACTGGATATGTATATCTGCGGGGAGAGAAAGAAGGCGAGATTAGCTGCTCCTTTCATGGTGGCTGAAATCTAGCTAGCAATATTTATAGCACAAGAGAAGAGCCAACCTTACAACCAGTCGAAAAGGATCATTAGGGAGCACTTGAACGCATGCACCGGGGAATCACTGTTTATAAATTTTACTACCTGCATAAGCCAAACAATTAAAACTAGAGGAAATATGGAAAAAGTCACGAGCTTATGTAAAAAGCCCTAAACTATTTGTCTGAGTTTTGACCTAAAAAATAAGTGGACATTCCTGTATATTAAATGCAAATTGAGATATAAATAACATTTGTTGATACCAATTAGTGAACGACTGCACTGGAATTGAACCATCTAGAACGTTATAAGGAAACTTGAGGGGGATGCAGCGATTTGACATTATAGATTAAGCTAGAAGTAGATAGGCACCTCGAGGCCGATGTAATGATTTGACATTAGAGATTAAGCTAGAGGTAGATAGGGAAGGAAAAATTCAAAATCATTCAATCCTTGATTTTAATGACTTTCGAAAACCCCGTGGAGAGGCACAACTAAGAGCTGCCAAAGTCAGCATTGACGGGGGAATCTACTTTTTATAATGGAACTCCTTTAACCTGATAATAGAGGGTAAGGACACTAATTCGTGCCCTTATTCCTAGTACATTACCAAGCCCGGTTAAGGTTCAACGAGCATTAACTTGCCTTCCAACATAAAGATTTTCTAGAAAAACCAGAAGCGGAAGCTAACAAACGATTATTTCTCCGATTTCAAAAAAGGTTTTGAGATGGTTCTTTTGTGTGAACCACAAGTAATACACACAATAATTTACTATCAAACTAGGGTATTCGATTTTCAAATAAGATAGTGTAACCATTTTCATTTCTAACATTTAGACTACGCTGTTGATTCATTTCCAAAATTTCAATGTTTTAAATTACTCAATGACTCCGTGAAACAAAACTAAATAAAAAAAAACGTAAAAAGAAACCAAATAAAAGTGCAGGGAGTGCCGAACCTGGATAGTGTATAAGGGGATAATTATAGCACAAGAGCAACCCTATCGAAAATGGGATAACAAGGCCCACAATAGCAAATCACCTTGTATATGATAATTTCACTCCATTTAACCGGAGCACGCCCGGGCCGTCAAGTGTTCCGCTACCCCTTACCCACATTCCCTCCGCTAATCATGATAAGCATTACTCAATTATAAACACATTTTAATTCCCCAATTCTCTCGATGCGGTACGGGCTAGTAATTTAATTAGTTAATTAATTAAGGCTGTCTATTATTATTATTATTAACAAAAACATACTAAAAACTCTTTACCATCATCAATAATCGAATTCAATACGTAATAAGAAACGTTATTCCAGAAGATAGGCTTACTTGATTTCGAAGCTGCTTTCAATAATAGCCCCCACGAGATTCCGGCGATATTCAAAACATTTTCCGGCGGCCGATTTAAAATATTCCCGGAGAACATTTTGCGTTGCTTCTAAAAAGAAAGGTCATATCTCGTATATAATCTGCTTTAGGTTCGTTTGTTTATCCGGTTGGAATCATGAATCGGTAAAGTTTTACGGGATTAAGCTTTCACGGGTACGAAGTACCTCGTACCATGTTTTCGTATAATAAATTTATTAATTTAATATATTAATTGAGATTATTCATTTATTATGATAAAAAATACGTTATTATTGGGATTGTAAAAAATTATTTATTCAATAAAATTATTTATTTATCGACATTTTACTGTATTAAGCTATGAAAATAAATTTGTTTAAAAATCTTAATAATTCCTAAATTAAATATTTATATTTTATAGTTAGCCAACCATATATCATGTATGCATGTGCCTCTTCATTTAATTACTCCACATTACATATAGAGTAATAAATTTCAATCTCGAAATTGAGTTATTGACAAAAATCGGTTTCAACCCCTCCCAACTTAATTTAGGTTTTATGTACCACTAATGAACACTTCACTTTGGTTGGTGATCAATTTTAGATTGAAATAAGATTGTGTTTGACAACTTTAATTTCACGATTTCAAATGACAAAAATTTGAATTGTTATTTTAAATTTTCGTATTTGTACTAATATTTAAATTTTATGAAATTAAAATGAAATACACATTCAAATTATTTTGATTACCTAAACATGTGATTAGATCAAAATTAGAATTTTAAATAAAATCCATATTTCCAAACGGGTCACAAGGGTCTTTTTAATACGTGTCTTTTTAATACGTGTCCATGAGCACACACTTACGATAACTTTTTGATAAGTTGATAACTTTTTATGCATGCATCGGGAGTATTATTAATGAAAAATGAATTAATTAAAATTTGACAATTCAATCAAAAAATTGTTAATGAGTACCTATAAACACACATCATAGAAACGTTGAAATAAAATCAATTGGTTTACTTGTCTCCCTGTGTGGGTACATATACACTGCTTGTATACGTGTATGCGGCAAGGAATTAAATTAAAGATTACACACTAAACGAAACATATACAAATCGAAATAAATAAAAGGTGCACACAAAAGAGGGCCTCACATGCAGCATGAAAATATATTGGTGGCTAAAATCAAAGTGCCACAAGAAACCAGATATTGATCGTTGCTACTTGCTCCTAATTGATTAAAGAATATATATATACATTGTACGTAGTGGATGTTGCACGTACTCGTGGAGATGTCAATTTTTCAAAAATGAAATAGTGGATTTTAATACATTGTATATAATGGATAGTGGATTTTGCGTAAGACATTAATGATAATTTAAAATACATCTACTTTAAATTTTGTAAGCAATTATATTAATATGCATGCATATAGGGATTATTTTTCAAACAGTTTTTTAGACGAGTAGTAATGTAGGTTAGCTCTGAAAAATATCATTTCGAAGTTAGAAAAAAGCATATTATTTGATAAGTATTTTACCTCGGCATTTCTTTTCTGATACATATTATAAAATAAAGATAATAAAGTTTCTAATATCAAGCCAGGAAATTTAAATAATTTCTTATATATCATATTATATATAAATATGTATACTTTCATTGTTTTTGGTCCACAAAAAGTGATAGTTCACAACCATTATCCGCACTTTTTTTCCGCGGATAGCAAAAAAATCTAACTAGTCTTGAAGAGCGCGGGTAAATACATGAGGTCTTTGATTTACAAAAATTTCAAGTGTTTATGTTATTTGCGAAAAAACGCGAATAAATGATTATGACAAACGATTATCAGATGACCATACTTTCATTCTATTAATTTCATTCTATTAACTCACGTGAGTTTCGTGTTACCAGTAACATCAGGAACTTTATGCTCCAAAATAAATTACTGAAATATAGTCGTGTCTCGTATCAAAATCTCCAACGGCCCCGTGATAATATATATGGTCACCATATTTTCAGAGCATAAATACACCAGTGTTACCAGCATTAATAGGTTGCATGTAGTTTTCCAAATTCATGAGCCAAAGAGATCGAAGAGAAGGCAAAATCAGTGGCTCATGATAATTGCATGTGAAAATGCTAAAGCTCGGAGCGTTGGACCGCCCCTTACAATTCACAACTATACAAGTATTATTGTTTTAAACCAGGGCTGTTTTATACTCCCTGCTCCCTATACTATGGATTAATAGTCTCCTTTTTTTAACACCCACATTAAAGCCAACATCATGCATTTAAAATTTTTTGGTTTAACCGATGAATATTTGAGTAGTGTCTTACAAATTATTTTATCGATTCGATTTAGTAAAATAAGACTAACAAATTACATGTTATTAAAATATTAAAATATATTCAATTATTATTTAATTAATCTTCTCAATTAATAATCACTTTTCTGACAAATCTTGAATCAGTATTTTTATGAACTAATTCCGATTCACGATTTGTAAGACTCCGGTCTGAGTCCGAGTCTAATTTTCTAAAATAAATGCAAAATTTTTTGTAGTATTTATTCAACTCAGACTGGAGTATTTAATTTAGCTTATATTTCAGAAAATATGTATTTATTTTAGAAACAAATATTAAAATATCATTTTCCCAAAGCAAACCAAATTATTATTTCTGCGGTGGATATTCATAGATGAATGAATATCGGGTATAGCGGTATTTATATAGATCAGCATACACACATTTTTTTAATTTTGGAAATCCGCAGCCGCTATCGTTTGAGTTTGAGTGCGGGACGATTTACACACAGATTTACCCACCAACATCTGGCGGTTTGATTGGTTGGAAAGAGCAGGACGACACGCCTAATATTATGCCGTGATACATAAATTCTATTCGAAGAAATACAAAGAATTAAATATAGTAACACCCATACATGTACTTATGTTTTAAATTTGATATATTTGGTCAGTCGTGCGCTGTACCAATCATGAACAATAATAAAATAAAATACATTATCCAACTTAAATAATATGAACATAAATTAACTCATAGTTTTACCAACTAAACAAGTTTAACAGGCTGCTTGTAAGTTGAAAGTCTCATCTCAGATGTTTCGTTTTGGTTTGTTTAGAATAACAAAACTACAAACACATTTCTTATGACTTTATTATTTTATAGATTCATTTTGTATTGGATGTGACTAAGATTCATGATGTCCTATAAAGAAAAATATTATTTGGATTATTTGTCTAGTTTATTTAATTTAAATTTATAAATTAATAATTATATATATTTATATATTATAGAAGAAAAGACCATTACTGATAAAAAAGACAAACGAAGCTATTACCTATATATAATAACTATCCGGCCTAAATAACAACTATTACATTTTTAATATTTGATCTTTAATAATATAATATAGAAGTATAGATATTTAATAATATATTATAGATATGTGTATACTTTTATTTGTTACTGTTTTTTGTTTTATATTTTTATGTTTCATAGAATTTATCGTTTTCATTTTTATATGTATACCAATATTGAAAAAAAAGATATATAGAGACATACTAGTTTTGAGATTTCCTTTTCTTATAAAAATTTAAAACTTACAATTTAATATTAGAAAAAAATTTCAAAAATATTATGTGCAAATATATTTTTTATACGTTTTAAAATACATAAAAAATTAATTATGACAAGAATATTTCTTTGGCTAATTTAAAATTTAATAAATCAGAATATCAAACACAACGACATCTTCTGCACACAAAATATTCATACTAATTGGTGTACATGATTAAAAACAAACAGCACCCAAAGCAATAAAGTTGCAACTACAAATAGTCGTAGTACCACCGAATCATATCTACGTAAATTTCCTGTTCTGGTGGCCTTGCATACTTTCAACTTTCAACACAGAGAGCCCCTCAAATATAAAACAAAACTACACACAAACAAACATTTAAAACCAAAGCAACTTCTAGTTGTCATCTTACTTTAATTTATTGTCACAAATGAGTGGTTCAGCATTTGGCCGGAAGAAGACTTAAGTTGCCGGAATTTCAAGAATCAATAATGAGTCAACATGGGATTGCCGGAGATTCATGTTCAGACAGGACAGTGGTGGTGGGAGTGAAGATGGACTCGAAAAGCAGAGAATTATTAACATGGGCGCTTTTTAAAGTTGCTCAAGCTGGTGATCGTGTCATTGCTCTTCATGTTCTTGGTGATCATGGTAGGTTTTGTTGTAGTAAATTTTAGAGAACCAATATGTATTTATAAGAATTGTATTTGCTGTTCAACGGGACTTGCGGCGCAGTTTATTTACACTTGTATAATTTTACGTAACTAAATATCACATAAACTAGTCATTTTGGATTTTCTGTCGGGTTTCTGGTCGTGTTTCAGGTCGTGTTAGATATTGGTATATATTCGTGTGAGACGGTTTTGATTAGTGTGATTAAACTTTATGTGAATGGATTAATTTGCTAAATGTTTTTGTGTGTAGACATCGTGGATCAAGATGGGAAATCATCTCTGCTGACACTAGTGAAGGCTTTTGATTCTGTTCTTGCTGTATATGAAGGCTTCTGCAACTTAAAACAGGTTCTACATTTAAAAAAAGAAGAAGATGTTATTACCCTTTATCTTTATCTTTTTTTTTGTTTGTTTAATATTCTGTTTTAATTTGAAGAAAGCAAAGGGGGAAGAAAAGAATTTATTATTTTTGAATAGCATGTATTTTATCTTGGAAAAGATGAGATGTTTATTAAAAGCAGTTATAATTTTTCCTATAAGATTACATTTTGAGTAAGATGAACTTTTTGGTTCTATGTGTTTCCTTAGTGTTTTCTTTAACCTATGTTGTCGGTAGATCTTAACAGTAGGCAATGCATTTTGTTTGTTTATTCAAGACAAATATTCTTTTAAATTATTTTGTATATGTTGTCCTTTTCTACTTTTAAAGCTGGAAAACATTGAGATTTAAGTGGATTCACTTAGTTGAACCTTAAAGACTTTTGTGGTTATGGTTTTCAGGTCGATCTCAAGCTGAAGATCTGCAGAGGGTCACCCGTCCGCAAAATCCTAGTGCGTGAAGCGAAATCTTACTTTGCTACCGAAATTATAGTGGGAACAGCTCAAAATCATCATTCACTTCGGTCATCTGTCTCCATTGCAAAATACTGTGCTAAGAAGCTATCAAAAAATTGTTCTGTGCTTGCTGTTAATAATGGAAAAATTGCTTTTCATAAGGGTACTTCTTCAACATCTAATCTTGGCGCGGCTAAAGGTTTTTTTTTAATCTTCTCCGTATTTGTATTCTGTAGATATAACACCGAAACGAATGTCGTATGATTGCAGAAATGTTCTTAGATGTGTATTTTCTGCAGGAGTTGAAGAGAATCTTAGGAATAACATACTTTCTGCACTTCAAAGCTCATCAAGTAAGGAATGTGATATATTACCCAATGCCAATCTGGCAAATTTCATGCTAAAATGTGAACATGGTATTTCTGCGAAGTCGGGTCAGACACTGTTAAAATTTGGCTCTGATCGCAAGGAGAGGGTCAGATATTGCTCAATTTGTTCACCTGACTGTCATTCTGTAGACAATATATGTGGCCCGTCAATGGATGATTCTTCAGCTAATAAAGATAAATTCAACTCTATGGCTATAGTGCCTGTAGAGAAGCAAGAAGGTTCATCCAAGTCACAATCTCTGTCGACAAACAAGTCACCAGAACTGAAACCTGGATGGCCACTTCTTTGCCGAGCTATTTCAACACATTGGGAAACTGGTAGATCTTTATTGCCTTTATCTGTTGTTCAGTGGGCCATGCGTTTGCCTAGTAGAAGTTGTGCTTCAAGCTTTGATTTTAGTGAAAAACAAGGCTATTTTTATTGTAATGAAGGTCATTTCTCCGAACTGAATGGCAAGAATGGCGCAATTGTTCCTGTTGGAAATGGGATTCTTGTTGCTTCATCTTCTCCGAGTACTGCTACTAGAAGCCTACCAGAAGAACTAGACGGTCTGCATGAAAAGTACTCAGCAACTTGCAGATTGTTTCAATACAATGAGCTTCTTTCCGCAACATCACAATTCATTCCTGGTTTGCTTCTACCACTGTCTCATACTATTACTTGAAAATATCTTGTTCTTACATGTATGTGCACTGTCTAACTGAAATATCATACTTCGATGCTCCAGACAATCTGATTGGAAAGGGAGGCAATAGTCATGTTTATAGAGGCTGCCTTTCTGATGGCAAAGAACTTGCTGTGAAGATTCTAAAGAAATCTGAAGATGTATTAAAAGAGTTTGTTTTGGAGATAGAAATTATTACTGCTTTATGTCACAAAAATGTCATCTCTTTATTCGGATTCTGTTTTGAGGACAGCAATCTCCTCTTAGTTTATGATTTACAATCGAGGGGAAGTCTTGAAGATAACCTTCATGGTATGTTATTAAGTTTATTGAAGTGAAAGAGTTGTGATTTACTATTTTCCCCATCACTAAATCCGTTTATGGGATACCTGCTAAAAGCAGGTAACAAAAAAGATCTGCTTGCATTTGGATGGAGTGAGAGGTATAAAGTGGCTGTGGGCATAGCTGAGGCGCTGGAATATCTACACAACATAAGTTCTAAACCTGTAATCCACAGGGATGTGAAATCCTCAAATATTCTCCTTTCCGATGATTTTGAGCCACAGGTATTGTTTTTGTGCCTGCCCATCCAATTTGCTAACTCAGGCCGGTAAAAGTTTTAATGTTCATGATCCTTCGGTTGTTCTTTTCAGCTCTCTGATTTTGGACTTGCTAAATGGGCATCAACCACATCATCATACTTGACGTGCACTGACGTGGCAGGAACATTTGGGTTCGTAGCGTTCTCAACCATTAAACCTATCTATGGATTTTTGCTTTTCTTCTAATCACAGAAACACTTATTATTTCATACAATAACTTATAACTTCATAAAACTCCACAATTAATTACTCACTAGTACTTGCATTAAACTTTTGTCTTCCAAAAAAAAAATGCAGTTATTTAGCACCAGAATACTTCATGCATGGCAAAGTCAGTGACAAGATAGATGTCTTTGCATTTGGCGTTGTACTCCTCGAACTTCTTTCAGGACGAAAGCCTATAAACAGTGAACATCCTAAAGGAGAAGAGAGCTTGGTCATGTGGGTATGCCTTTTTACCTTGTCAGTTTACTAAATATTTTTGGCTTTGAAGATCTGTTTAAGTTTCACTGAGCACATAAAAATCTTTTTCCCAAGGCAAGACCGGTTCTCAATGGAGGAAAGTTTGCCCAAATTTTTGACCCATGCTTGGACACCAACTATGACCATGACCTGATGGAGAGGATGGCGCTAGCTGCTACCCTTTGTATTAGACGGTCGCCACGAGCTAGGCCCCATATTAGCCCAGTAAGTACCGTGCAGCATTTTTTGACACGAACCCTCGTATTTTTTCTTGATCATGCAAAGCTGCATCAAGAATATAGATTCTCTCATTTCAAGTATAGGTGACCTTTTTAATTGGTATACGAATTTCTTACTGCTTCCTAGTTGGTTGTGAATGCATCAGAGACGATGGACTGTTACACTCATTCTGTTATCTTATTTACAGTTTTCCAGTAGTCTTACGTTCGTAGTTGTTGAATAATATCAGAGCACCTTTTACAACTTCATCTCTATTGAATACATAACTACATATTTATTTATCTGATCTTGAAATCACAGATCTTAAAGCTCCTCCAAGGCGATGTTGAGATAATCAAGTGGGCTAGATTACAAGTAAATACTTCAGAAGGATCTCAAACTATGTTACAAGTTAATAATACAGAAGACGCAGACACATATGATTATGAAGGATTATCAAACTTAACTCTTAACAACCACCTAAGCCTCGCCTTACATGATATCGATGAGTCGTCTCTTTCCACAAGCAGCATTGAACAAAGTATCTCATTAGAGGACTACCTGCGAGACAGATGGAGCCACTCATCAAGCTTCGACTAAATACATATCAATCAATCATAATAGATCAGAAATTCTTTTGTATATTCCCCTTGTCCCCGTTAGCCTTGGCCTTGCAATTTATGGATGCTTTTTCTGGGTGTTAGATGAGAGGTTGTTTGCATGTTTGCCCTCCTCCTCCCTCGGGCCTTCTTTATCTTACTGATTTGAAATGTTATTTGGCTCTTTCCACAATTGGAATCATGATTATTACGGAAGCATCACATCTCACATCTTACTCTCCCCAGACCCGACCCGACTTATGTAGTCGTTTTGCTTTATCTGTGGTTAGTAGTTGTAACTGATACCTACACATATTTTTGTTGAAGGTAAATAAGATTAATACTACTTGTTTACCAATGAGACTTTTGGCTGATCGGGGCTAGCAAACGCTCTTCCATCTTTTGCATATTGATTTTTTCATTCGTTCCTTCTACATTCTAATTTGTATTCAAGTGCCACATCAATCTTCAAGAGAAATTACTCAGTCTTGACTGAAAAATTAGGATAACATGAAAGATATATTAGAAAGTTAAGGTAATCCAGTATTCCAGTTATTGATCAATGATCTCAATATAGATTAGTCTTGGAACCACCATATATAAAAGAAAAAAGAAAGTAATATTGAATATGGTTATACTCTTTACTCTTATACTGTACAATCCTGTGGATATGTAACTTTTCGCACAGTAATTATCTTAAATTTTTGAAATTTTTAAGTACTAAAATTATTCAGTTAAAGACACGGCTCGGTCCTTGCACAAGAAATGGCATTGACAGAATATACAGACTTTAAGTTAAACAAACCCCCGAATAAAAAAAAACAAGAAAATTCCATTACTATGTTCTCGTGGTCCAACACAACTAAAGATGCATGGCAGATTGTTAACGATATAAGGTCTCATTGCAAAGAGAATATTCAACAAATTTTTTAAAATTTCAGTATATTACTATGCAGCAATCATTTTCGACTGACTGTAAATTAATGAGCTACTCTAAGGCTTACAGCAATGCCAGCAAAAATCCTCTAGTAGAGTTCCACTGGATGGAACCAGTGCAGTGGAAATGGAATCAAATTT
>QRFB01027718.1:2641-14090 GCA_008931105.1 Oenanthe javanica | reverse complement strand
GTTTTATTATTTAATCCTAAACCTACATGGGTTAGGCTTTGCTGTTATGGGTTGCTGTTATGGGCCTATTAGCCAGCCATTATAAATAGATAATGTATGGTTAATAGGGCATTACGTTTTTTATAAGAAAAACCCTAGAGGCAGCAGCTACACAGCAATAAGGCAGAAAAGAGCTAATTCGAAATCATCAAAGGAGGCTAGTACATCCATTCCGTAATCAAGATCGTGAGACGTTCTTGAAGGTGCTCGTGTGGATACCATAGAGGTGTTTTTCGAGAGGAAGACACAAGTCGTGAAAGCTAGGATCTCCGTTGAGTTCGTGAAAGTCAAGACCAGAAAAGGTATAATTCTATTTCACCATAATCCGTCCAATCTTATACATGATCCTGCGTTAGGGTTCCGAAATTTTTCGTTATATTTACGTTTAATCAGCTGCGTTTTATGCCTCGGAACCCAACATATTATACTTAAAGAATTCAACTACGAGTTCTTATATTTAGTAGGGTCTAAGTATAAATAAGGTTTGATGAAACCATTAGAATGTAAGAGCCTTTCGCTCAGGATTTCTGTTTTGTAAGGGTCATGCCCACTTTATCCTTGAAGGCGTTATGAATAAACTTTTCAGCCTTGTGGCTTTTCCAAAAACATGAGTGTTTAGCATAGAATGGCAATCGATATTGTAGTTCCTTTATGGTAAAGGAATAAAATAAGCCTGGTTGGCACTTTGATTAATGTCTAGTCTTGTTTGTTCTTTTATGCTTAAAAAGTATATTTTATCAAATATGCGAAGACACGAAAAAGAAAA
The DNA here is from genome assembly GCA_008931105.1 of Oenanthe javanica. Classification (NCBI taxonomy): domain Eukaryota; kingdom Viridiplantae; phylum Streptophyta; class Magnoliopsida; order Apiales; family Apiaceae; genus Oenanthe; species Oenanthe javanica. Next base: position 13,285 of record QRFB01027718.1, on the reverse strand, counting down.
GAATAAACAACAAATGTCTTTTCATAAATAAAGAGTCTTTGAGTACATAATATAAAAACATAACTGAAAATACAATGGATACAAGAAAGATGAGGAAAAGTAAAAGAAACTAAAGAAGGTCTTCGATGTCCTCATCTTTCTTCTCTTCATCAGTCTTCTCTTCTTCCCCTACCTCCTTTCGAGCATTGTCTTCAACCTCGGGAGTAGAGTCGTAAACCCGATCATACTCATCCAAGGCCTCGCCGCCCGATAAGCCGCTCGAACATGTCCCTCGAGCAGTAGAAGTCAAAGCCAATGGTTGACCCATGAGATAGGGGAAATCAGCCGGATCAAACAAGCCTGGATGCTTAGTCAAGATAGCATTGAGACATTTGTCCCAAGCTTGAGCACCGGCAGTCACAAAAACCAGGTCATCATGCTTATCGATGAAAGCATAGAAATATTCCGACTCCATGTACTCGTCAATCACGGCCTTCTTCTTGGCCTTTAGCTCTTGCAGTTCAGCATAGGCCGCCACTAGCTCTTGCTCCTTCTCAAGGACTCTTTCTCAAGGACGGCCACATTTGCTTCGACTTTGGCCTTGCCCTTCCTTTGGGCCTTCTCCGAGAAACGCCAAGTCTTGGCCTGATGGGTCATGGTCTGGAAGTAAGTGTTGACCTGTTTAAAAAGCACGACACGATGAAAACTAGGAAAACCAAAAAATAACTAAATGTATAAAGATGGGAAACAAATGGGCATAGCCATGGCAACAGCTTGGGCCTCCAGAGTCTTTGCCTCTTCTATGTCCATTTTTAGTACAATATTGGCCTTGTCGACCGGAGGAATGGACTTCTGCTACTAATCGACAGAGTTCAGGGACTCCCAACGATGGTATCTTGCCTCATGAAGCCCAAACTGGGCCTCCAAGCCGTAGTCTCTAAGTTTTCCTCCACATCAACTTGAGGCCTTGTCACAAGGCTGAAGGAACCTAGGAAGATTGGGATCCTTAATTGGGCCTTCGATAGCCTCACGGGCCTTTCTCATCTTGTGGGTTTCTTGATCACCCATGCCCAAATGAAAGTTGATGTTTTCAACAGTTGCAAAACAAACAAGAAAATAAACAATTGGACTCAGAAAAATCGAAAAGAAACGACAAGTCAAGAAAAGAAAAGTACCATTATCAGAAATATTTGAAAGGCCCACGACCTTCAAAGAAAACTCTTCCAAAAGCTTCTTCTGATAGGTCAAGCCCTTGTCCAGGGCCAAGTCAGCGATAATAAGCTTTTCCTCGGGAGTTACCTGGATCAGGCCTGCGTTCTCAACCTTGACTTTGCAAAATTTGGGCCTATAAAAAGTGCCCCAGTCTCCTCCTTCCTATTCGAAATATAAGAAGTCCCTTTTCACTCTTGGTTGGAGTCAGGTAAAGATTTGTTGCTAAAGATTGGGCTCACCCCTTGCATGTGGCTTATATAGACCCAGCCCAATATATTTAATAGGCTATTTTTAAATTGAAAAATACTCCTAAAGATAGCTACTGAAAGGGGATAATTTTTCCTAAGGCTTAAAACAATAAAACAAAGGAGGTTCCACCACGAGTTTGGGTTCAATTGACATGGATTTATCCTAACCTCAGCTAGTAACCTAATTGCAAATTCATGAAAAGGGAATCTGAGCCCACCTAGAAGGGCGTCTCTAAAAATGCACAGCCTATTTGGCCTCCAATGACAGCCCCAATCTCCAAGCTCGGCCAAAACAAACTTATACCCAGGAGGAAGCTTGTATAACTTTGTAAATTTATCACGATGAACCTGGTAGGTGAAGGTGCTAGTAAACCTAGAGGCATCCAACTCGGCCAGCATAGGAAATTCATCACCCATGGTTTGCAAAAGATCAGAAAGTGAAGAAAAAACTGGATTTACAACAACAACATTACCTCTTTTGGCCGTCCTGGCCAGGAACTTTTGTTGAGCAGTATCTTGATCCGTGATGAATATTCAACAAAAGAAGGCTTAAGGAATGGAGAAGATAAAGGTTAATAGGAAAAATTGCCGGATATCACCTTGACTAAAAAGCTCTAGAGTGAAATTCTGAAAAGGTTTTGCTGAGAAAGTGAGAAGTGAAAAATGAAGTTCTCACTTCACTAATTTATAGCCAAGAAAAATGGTAACTCAACCGATTAAACTTCCTATAGCCGGTAAATACAAGGCCCACAAACTAATTACGCCAGGCAAGTCTTTGGCCCAAAAATTGATGTGGACTAAAACCTATTGAAGAGTGAAATGGGCTAGGCCCATTAACCATCAAATCTATAGGGCCTTTTGCAAGAATCGACCAGGAATCGTTGTCGACCAGTGTTCAATTGAAGGTAAAAATGACCAGGAACCCTTGTCGACCAGGGTTCAATTGAAGGCAAAAACGACTAGGAACCTAATTCGACTAGAAGCTAATTGATGGCCTAAATTCGACCATGTGTCCCCATCGACTTGGGTCTCATAAATGGCATAGGATCGAGCAGGAACCCTATTCGACTAGGATCTCAAAAATGGCCTAGAATCGACTAGGATCCTAGTCGAAAAATTGACCAGGAACCCATTTTGACCAAGACTCCAAGACGGCCTAGAATCGACTAGGATCCTCGTCGAAAATCAACCAGGAACTCTGTTCGACCAGGACTCCAAGGCAGCCTAGAATCGACTAATCGACCAAGAACCCTCCTCAACCAGGATTCTTGAAAAAGCCTAGAAATGACCAGGATCTTGGTTGAATTTGACTAGGATTCATGGTCGAAAATAACTCAGAAAAATGCTAAAAAATCATTAAAAATGATTTAAATAGCGAATAAATCATGAAAAATTTTCTATAAAGAGAGAAAAATTCCTAGAAAAATATCCGTGGATACAAATAAATTATGGAAAATTCTCTATAAATAGAGGAAAATTCCTAGAAAAAATACTTGTGGTATAAATAAATAATGAAAAATTCTCTATAAATAGAGGAAAATTCCTAGAAAAATATATGTGGGTACAAATAAATTATGGAAAATTCTCTATAAATAGAGGAAAATTCCTAGAAAAATACCTGTGGGTACAAATAAATTATGAAAAATTCTCTATAAATAGAGGAAAATTCCTAGAAAAATACATGTAAGTACAAATAAATTAAGGGAAATTTCCCTACAAATAAAGGAAAAATCCATAAAAACCCACGAAGGCGAGATGGATCTTATCAAAACATGGGAAGCTACAAAGACTGACTTCAATGACAAAGTCTAATGACCTTAACTTCTACAAAGTTTTGCACGCTTTACATAAGTTAGGGGCAAATGATATGGGCTAAAAGTAAGCCCTAAAGACACAATTAATGTAGCATTAATTAGACCTAATTTGGTCCAAAAGGGAGGCCTGTTTAATTAGGTTCGAGAGTCTAATTATTAAATAAATTCATAATTAATTAATTAGATAAATATACAGGTAATTAATTAAGTCCAATTACTTGAAAACTACTCCAAAGAGTAGCCCCCAAGACACCTCAATCAACAAGGAAACATATTCCTACATGGAAATTACTTCTATCACAAGAAGGATTCAGAATCCTTCTAGGAAGTACCTTACCCATCAAGGTTCCAAAATCTACTCTAATTCTTAGACTCTCTACGTCTATATAAAGGGTCTAACCCCTCATTCTTAGAACTACGTCTGGCTTGATTCTCATATACAGTGAGATACATAGGCATCTTGTGAAGGAAAAACTAAGCTACGAAACACAAGTGCAGCCATTAAATCTCGATAAGCTCCCACACACATCGCAATAAGTACACCCTAGTTTTTAATCCATAACACTTTTTATCTTGTTGACTCTATCTGTTTAGCCCCCAGTGGATTTAGTAGCTAGCCAAGAGGTTGAAAACCTATCAATCTCTTACCTAGGCCTTAGTACCAAACACTAATTCATCCACTTCTATATATTAACCTCTGGAGATATAAGGAACTCATGTAAGTTAGAGGTTGATTAGGGAGAAATTGCACTTGATGTACCAAATAAGGATGAAGTCGGAAGTGTACGCACATCTCTACCTTAGAGAAGAAAAGTAGTATATAAAGTGATGAAATTGTAATCTCATCTGTATCTTCTCAAAAGGATGCAGAGCTGAAAAGGCAATTAAATTGTCTCTAGAATCATTCTCTCAATAGGGTGAGTCAATTGTAATGAGTCAAGCACACCGCCGATACTCATGCTGATGGTAAGCCTAAATAGATAAATTCTAGGAACACATTGCAAGGCATGCACAGTGAAAGGTATAGCATTTAGAGGAGATACATACTCTAATTTACCATACTTTACATTGTCCAAGGTATCTACCTCAAACATGAGTTAATCTTCTGTATCCCAAAAGGGAGATCTCTTGTTCAGATTTATGTGGGCTTGAGAGGCAACTACTTGACAAGAATTCTTTGGATGAGTTAAGTGGGGGTATTTCTTACAAAATTCTCATCACCGGATTATGAGGGAAACGTAGGCTCTAATTTTCCATTCATTACATTTCATACTACGTCGCCCCTCCTAAAAGGAACATTTCCAGATCCTGAAAAAGAAGTCCACCTCTCATTTATGGAGAAGGTGTGAGGCTACCCATTGATAGAACAATGCAGGATTCCCTATCTTGGATAACCAATCTGAAAGAGGTGAGGCTCCACTAGACAGTGATTTAGCAAACGCTATTGAGTCTGGTGCTGAGACAGTGCTTATGCGTGATAGATCAAGAACACCTCTACGAGGCAATTCTCCACTTGATAGTGATTTTGTTCATTCTAATGAAACAGGTGATGAGAATATAAATGAATTGACGGATTTCACTTGTAGGTATAGAAGGCTATATTTGGAATGCAGTGTAAAAGTGAGAGAGAGAAAAACTTAAATGAAAGTAAGGGAGAGATACACTTGAGTGAAAGATATGAAGAGAAAGAGTGAAACACTTCAAAGTGCTTGGCATTTAAGTGTAAACACCAACAAAAACATAGTAGAAGTGAGGAAACCATAGACCAAATACTTACACTTGCTACTTGCGACTTCTGAAATAAAAGCTACTATGTTTTCCCAATCAATGACAGACGAGAAACTTCTTTGGAAGACAAGCTATGAGAAATTTATGGTCCAATAGAGGATTTCTCAACGAAGGGGAAGAATTTAGTAGACAAGAAAAAAGAAAAAAATCTTATCTTCGTATCTTTAGGGGAAAAGTTAATATCTTTAAGGGAAGAATTTAGACAAGAAAAAGAAGAAAATCTTATCTTCTGATCCTTATGGGAAACAAAAGCTTATGGGAGAATCAAGAAACTGTATCATATACTTGGAAGGAGTTGTCATTGGAGGATTCCTCGTCTAAGTGGGATATACAGAAAAGGTTGACACTTCCATTGTTCATTTAAAGGGAGAAGAAGAAAAAGAAAAAGAATCACATTCTCATGTGGAGAACATTATTTGAGCTATGTTCTATGTTCTATTGATGATATTCCCAGGAATCTTGATTCTTATGAAGCTCTGTTCATGATAAGTTATTTATGTTCAGATAATGAAGGATTTTGAAGCAGAAAGAGCTCAAACAGAGAGAAATGAAGATGACACTATATGAATATCAGTTCAGTGCTAGAAGAACAAACATCTTTCATTTCAGTTACTCAAGAATTCTGGAAATGTAGAATCTGATCCAGAAAAACCAGTAGCATTATTTACAAGTCTCGGACGATTACTTTTCTAGTTTTTAGTTGAGTTATCATCTCTATGAGATTTGTTTGCTAAGTTTAACAATCAAATAGGGAGATATTGTTGGTGAGATTACGAAGCTGTATGAATAGAAGTCGTGATAACTCAACCCTAGAACAAGACAAGTAAATAATACTACGTCTACACAGAAATTAGGAAGAAATAAAGATAAGGCAAATACAGTGAATCAAACATAGAAGAAGTTTTGAAGTCTACTACAGTCACTGAAAGAAGTTCATTAATATGATTGCGCCTCAGTGAAGAATAATGTTTGAATACTTTAAGGTTCTTAGAAGTTTTTGAAGATTCGGTATAAAAGTGTAACCAGAAGATTTCAGTGTATAAGCATTGATTGAAGATAGACAATGTTCGAAGCATAGGAATCTAGAAATTGAAGACATGGTAAAGACAAAGGTTAAAGAAGACACCTGCAGTCTTGAAATTATACTCACTGAAAGAAGTCTGTTTGTATGTTCAAGCGTTAATGAAGAACAAAGAATGAAGTATTCAAGATTGTGGTAGTAATGGAAACGTTATCTAAGTATCAGAAAAGATTCTAGTCAAAGTACTATGTTTATTTCCAGTCAGTGTTTGAAGCAATAAAGAACTGCTACATTCCTGTCATTTGATTTAAATGAAATGTGAAGATCAGGATTACATCTATGAACTAGATCAGTGCACTAAACGTCAACACGAAAGATAATGGTAATTACATCTATGAAGTATAGCATTGACTAAGTGTGTGGAGAGAATGAAGTGGAAGAAAAGGGTCGAGGATTGAAGGGCTTATAAAGGTTCAAGGGTCCAAAAAAAAACAGTTGAACAACTCAATAGTCAAACAGCTCAACAACCAAACCGCAAGTGACCAAGCGCAAGAGGTACAAAAGGTTGGTGATCAAATGGTAATTTGATCAAGTCAAATTTAACATCGACACATATATTTTGAATTCGACACCTAGATTATACATGGGGTATAATTTGACACATAGAATTAAAATCTCTTAAGGCATGTACATTGAAGTGAAATTCGACACATAGCTGCACATGGGCTTGGAATTCGACATTACTCTATTTATGACTAAGGCAATTATATGTGACCAAGAAATTCGACATGGATTATTTTATAAGTTCAAATACATGGAAACACTATTTGACACTTAGAAAATATCCACGGGTTTCTCAAAGTTAACTCAAGTCAACATACATGGGAGAAGCATTTGACACTCACAAATGTAGTTCAATTATTGTAAAGCCTACACAATATAAACAAATGAATCTAATTCATTTGGTGTGAATACACACAAACATACAAAGAGATACAGAGAAAAACAGAAGCCGGAGAAGAAGAGATACAAAGTCATGCACGTACCTTCTTCACCGGAGTTTTATAATCTAGTTGGTTCATTATGTTGTAAATATATAGGGCTATTATAAAACACTCTATGTTAGATTGATTTCCTTTTGTACATACACAGATCTATACATTGTAATAGGAATCAGTCATATCTTTTTGTTATAGCGAAGAACTAATTTGTTCTTCTGAAACTAGTTCATGAAAATCGAGTGTAGCACCCCTTTAGATTTATATACTAAATATATATTCCCCGAAACTTGTCTTGTTTATTTACTTGCTAATTTTCTAGATCTTAAATGTTTATTCATAAAAACAAAAAATAGTAAGCTAACCTCCTAAACACTACAAGGACTCGAACCCTCAACAAAAGCAATAATTTAATTACCCGCAAATTCTAAAAAGAATTTTAAATTGATGTAAGTATCGTATTCAACCCCTTTCTACGATACTTCCGGGACCTAACACTTTCACTTGTCCAGTTCCCTAGGGGTATGTCATAGATGACATCTTGTGTTTGATTCCCCTTTTCTCTCAAATAATTTGTGAACTCGAATCTGACAAAATGGGCCATTATCCGAGACCAAAACCCTTATGATACTGAATCTCAGCAAAACCACAAATCAGATGCAGTCTTGTTGATTGGTGGTACACATTCGCTTCAACCTATTTTGTCATATAATCGATGGCAACCAACAAGTATCACACATCTCATTTGGCCCACAGAATGGTCCTATGATATCAATATCCCATGCCGGAAACATGATGAGCAAAGAGTAGAGAGATGGAATTACTGAATTCTTTCTCTACACGATGCAGAACAAGAATAATGATAGTTCTAGCACTTCTTTAGAAATTAAACCACATATGCATGAATCGTCGACCAAAACTACCATTGTCTAATGATCTTGTGTGCTAGTCTTAGCTAACATGTGGATGCCACAGATCCCCTCATGAACCTCGATTAGACAATAATCTGCCTCAACCGGACCTATACACTTAAATATCGGGGGAAAAGAAAATTTGGCAGTATAAGACCTTTCTTGCATCAAAAATTTTGCCGCCTTAGCATTCGATTGCGGATCTTTAACTTATGACATGTTTAGAAGTTAGAGGAATGAGAAAATATTAGAAGATTGGACTAAAATAGAGGTTTGAAAAAGTGAATCATCTAATATGAGTGCTTCCTAAATAGCGGAGTGAGATAATTTAAATAAATTATTATTTTGTCATGAGTAGAAATTAAACTCTAAATAACCAAAAATCTTTTTTGTCCTTGTTAGTCATTTTACATATTTAAATAACTATAAGCTAATAGTTATTTACCAAACACTTTTTTACAAATAGTTAATTCAATCAATTAGTCAAAATAGTTAATCAAATCTGTTATTTAAAACAGCTAATTCAATTCGTTGCAAGTAACCTCTAACCGCTAATTTCCAAACACAACCTTAGTGTTCTGGGAGGGTTGCACCTTCTAAATAAACTATTAATGGGACAGTTAACCACTAATTGTCAAACATGACCTTAGTTTTCTAGTAGGGTTTCATCTTCTAAATAAGCTATTAACGGAATCATCTGGTTGAGCTAATCAAGCTGATATTCTATCTCTATTACTTCAATCGTTGTCAACTCCTCTAAATATATTTGAGAATTGAGCTCTGTCGAGTTCCAGAATATTTGCTTGTCATTGTATAGGATCCGTACAATAGGGAATTGCAAAACGTGGGCTGGGACAATGTCTTGGCATTTTGCTTGATGGTCTTTGGCTTGTGCGCTCTCCATTTGTTTGCTTTACCCGGAAAACCCCAAAACAAATCGAAATTTCTCCGTATTTAACAACATCATGAAATGAAATGCAAAGAAAGTCAAGGAAATGAAAACTTACCCATATGCGTGCAAAGGAAATTTGGTGGATGCATAATTAGTGGATCCACTGATTGATTATCGTTAATGGGACAAAATCACATGATTAAAGGGACAATATAAATTATTATGATTGATAAGAATAAAATTTTAATATGTGTTTATATTATTCCCTCGTTGTCATCACACTTTCCGTTCAATATATTCATGAATGTTCATCACCTAATTTAATTTGTTACCAAAAATACCCTTATATAATTGTTGGAAATTGGGTCTGATTTAGGTAAGGTTTATTTTATTTCAAAAAACTAAAAAATTAAGGTTAAATTTAGTAAATGTTTTATAAGGAGATTTAAATTGTATATAGTTAAAAATATTTGTTTAAATTTACTAATTTTTTTTAAAAAAGTTTTAATTGTATATAGTTAAAAACGTGGGATTAAATTTATTAAATATATTAAAAGACGATTTTAATTGTATATTTTTAATAACACTAGATTTAAATATGAGAAAAATGTTCCTAAGGATGACCTCAGGGAACATACCTAAGGTTATAAGGAGTTTGTATGTAAATACTAATGGCAATTTTGTTATTTTAAAGTTTACCTCTTGTAATTACAAATATGCCCTTGTGCATTTGTATGAAAATTTCTTTTAACCTCAGGTAGTTACCTAAGGTCACCCTCAGGAATATGAAGCCCTTTAAATATTTAAGCCTTCAAATTCAAATTCGAATGGACAAAAAACGAGCAACTTGAAACTCATTCAAGCTAAACCAAACAAAATGAGATACAAATGTTTATATTCAAAATCAAGTCGAATTTGAGGGCAAAATATAAAAACCTTGATTTGAATCCAAACTGAATTGTGTTATAAATTTGAACCAAATCTAATCAACTATTATTTGCACCTATATGCTCGGTTTTACCTTGATTATTAGATAAACAAATCAATTAAATAAAGAGTAATACTAGGAGACAAAAAAAAATCCAAAAATTATGTGACATGATGAAATTGTAAAATGAGTAGTTTTAATTGGTGCGATTAATTTGAATGTAGAATGGTTCATCTCATTAATTACTTTAACAATCAATTAGATTGAGACATGTGGCATTTAGGAAACTTTTTGGAAGAATATGTTAAAACTTAAAATACAAATCTTTTCGCAAAATATTTTTAAAAAAAAACTTACAATACAAATCTGCTTAAAAGGAGCACTGAATATTGCATTAAATTATAATATTAATAAACAGTCAAAGGTTACCTAGTCAGGTAAGCACAGATCAAGCGCGTGTATGGCAAAACAAAGACAATAATCCTCCAAATTTCTGAGCGTGATTCACAACTAAGGCCAGTAACCGCATGAATCAACTTATTTGCTTAATATAAATCAGGACTTTGATTCATCTTTCTTGACAACCTCATCATCACTACTGTTGCCTGGCCCAGGAGGAATCTTTCCTGGATAATTAGTTGTCGAAGAATCTGTTCCAATCATGCTGTGAAACAAAAAAAAGGGTACTCATCTAGAAATTTCTTTACAAGCATAACCCGAAAATGGACAAAACTTAAGATCAAAAAAATTAGAAACCCCAAAACAGTTCACCTGTTGTCCACAATCACCAAAGAACGAAGCTCGCAATTTGCAAAACTGTGCAAAATGTTGTCAAAGTTATTCACAAAGTAGC
>QRFB01027715.1:0-14310 GCA_008931105.1 Oenanthe javanica | reverse complement strand
TATTCCTCTGATACAGCTCTAAACATCATAATTCAAATATAAAGGATAAACATAATTATATAGCGAGAGAACTTACAGGGACATCCTCATCCATTGGTCGACTGCAAGGCAATAAAAAATTTAAAAGATAGTTATAAACATAATCCCAACATACAATAACAATTAAATGCATTCATATAAAGAAAATAAGGTAACTTTAAAACACGTCTTAACTTAAATATATCATAACTACAAACATATTCGGCTATATTCCGTGACCACAAATGTTCCTAGTGACCTTTGTTATTCGAATGCTTCGGCTCCGATCATCATCCTATCATGTCAGACTGACAATTCAGGGTCAAATCGTTGGACAAAATTTAGACACTTAAACCAAAAATAAGAGACTGGACCGAGAATTCGAGGAGAAAACAGAAGATTCTGCCTTTATAATGATGTAAAAATGTTAACTGATATTAAAAATTCATTATAACAAATTACAGAAATCCATTTTAAATTTTCAAAATCCTTTTGAGAAATCATATTTAATTGTACGATATACTATTCAATATAATTTTCATTAATAAATTATGCATGTGTGCACTAATTGATGGAACAAGGAATTAATAAATTATTTGTATATTATAGTATTATACTATTTTATTTAGGAATACAATTAATTGATATTGATTCGTTATTCCTCCTCCTGTTGGTGACTGACCTCTTCCTTCCTATGGTCATATCGGATCCTTGGGAACCATCACAAGTACGGCCGGCCTCTATTTATTTGAACGAGAATGCCCTGTCGTCCAGCAGAGCCTAGAAGAAGGTGACCCTTCTGCTTCAGCATAGTAGAGCTATTCTCCAAGAAGGAAGACCTTGTCCAGTCGAACAACTAGTACAGAAATAAAGCATTGGGTAGCTCGGTTCTCGGTCCAGTGCAGGGAAGCTAGATCCAAGGACTAACTCAAGTTGCATTCGGAACGGGCTCCGCGTTCATAAATTAGGTGTTATTTGCTTTCTCATTTAATTTATTTCTCTTATTTATATTATTAGGAACATTCTAGAATATAGTAGTAAAATATAAAAAAGATTTTTTTCCTTTAATTAATTATAATAGTAGATATAGATATAGATAAATATTTAGTTTTCTTTTCATTAGGAAATTACTTGGCTTCCAAATAATAATTTATTTATATAAACTCTTGTAATCTTTAATTATTGGATAAATTTGAATAATATGAATTAAGCTTGAGGATTTATTGCATGTTTTGTTGATTCTATGCGGAGATAGACCATTATCCCTTGTTTCTACCCTTTCCTCACCATTGTCCTGCATCAAGTGGTATCAAAAGCCACCGTTCCTCTATCCAGCCACCACCAGACTACACCCACCAGCAGCAGAGTCCCTACTGTTTTTAAACTTGCTCCCGCTACCCTACACTTAAACCTTCTGTCAAACGTGTCCTTAAATATCCCTGCCTCTGAATTTTCTAGAAAAAACCAAATCAGCCCAACAGTTTGTCATAATCTACAAAACATGTCTTCTTATACAGATCCTCAAGTACTCAAGGTTCAAGTTTCGCAACTTAATGGATTACTTTGTGGCATTGAAAGAATCCTTAAACAATCATATAATTATTAGGCAGCCACTGACATATACGAAGAACTGAAGATAGAATGTGAACAATTGTATGAAGACTGAAGAGTATGAAAATCTATGAGTAATCAAATGAATCTCTGGGCAAAGTTATGCATCAATTTGACTAAACGCATAAAATCTTGTATTATGGAGGAATCAAATGTGACAAGATGAGAACACTTTTGGAGGTGATGATGAACTTATTTGTCATCGAATTGTTGATTCCAATACATGGGTACAAGTTGGTGATGTGAAGATCATACATGATGATATTAATGATTCAAAGTCACTTTCTGAAAATGTCAAAGATGTTAAGATAGTTTTCAAACATTTCACATTGACTTCGTTATTCCCCAATGGTTTTGCGAAGTCAAACATGTAGATATATCTCAATGGTTTCCAAAAGTTCATGTTCACCTCAAATGGAGTCTTGTTCTAGGATTATGGATTCTTTTTCATTATAAAACTCATGGTCGAGTTTTCTTCAAAGGAGAGGAAAATGATGCGGAACAAGAAGTTAATAGATTATTCGTATATATTATACTATTTTATTTAAGAATATAATTAATTGTAATTGATTAGTTATTTTATTTATATTATTAGGAATATTCTAGATCATAGTAGTAAAATAATAAAAGGATATATATCCTTTAATTAATTATGGTGGTAGATAAAAAAAAATATTTAGTTTTCATTTAATTACTTAGAGCAAGTCCAACAGTGTCCTAGTTGGTCACTTATAAATATCATAAAATAATGAGTCCTACTAATTTAGGAGCTCATATAAGTCATCTGTTGGAGTTTCTCTTAGCTTTCAAATAATAGTTTATCTATATAAACTCTTGTAATCTTTAATTGTTGCATAGAACTACCAATAGGATTCGTTCGAGGGATTTATTGTGTGTTTTGCTGATTCTCTCCGGAGATAGGCCATTCCCATTGTTTTTACCCTTCCCCCACCCTTGTCATACATCACTAATTGAACCAAATATATAATGCAATATAAATTTTATTAATAAAACTACTTAGTCCACCATGTGGCCAATTTAAATACGACAATCAAATACACTTAATAGTCACAATGTAACAATCATGTCAATCATATTTCTTAACATCTACTAAGTTAACCACGGCTACAATACCATCCTTTCTCGAATAACCAGAACACAAATTGTCGAAAATTATAATCTGAAACACAACGAATTCCAATTTTTTATATAAACAACAGTGTGCGTTCTTAATAACAGCCTACAAGTATTTTCATAAATTAAACAGTCATATACAAACAAGCATACCTCATCTCTGTCACTCGCAGTGTCGAAGCCCTAGAAAGCAACAGGAGAAAAGATTATAAACTAGATTAAAGCAAAAGAAATAATAAAATTTGAATACGATGTATAATTAATTAATAATAATATACATAAGATATACAGAGACGACATAAGAGTTAGGGTTTGGTACCTGTGTTTGAGCGGTACAAGTTGTGCTTTCAAACTTTACTCCCCTGAATTAGCATTAGGGCCAATAGCGCTTATATTTAAAATTCAATTGGGCTTTACAAATGAGCCCAACACATATTTAGTTTTTATTTATTTATTTAATTGTTGTTGAAAAATTTATTTATTTTGGCATGAATAAACTATATATTATAATTTATAAATATAAAATTATGTCAATTTATATTGGCCATGTTTGAAAGTTACTAATTTGAGGGGAAAAAATAGAGAATGAGAATAAAATAGAGATTTGACTAAGTGAATCGCTATGAGTTTTTGGTAGTTAGCGGGTTGAGTCCGTTAATTTTGAAAAAGTTATTTTTTTGGAATTTGTAATTAAAGGATTGGATATTTTAATAAAATTATTATTTTATCCTTAAGGGGAATTGTTATTTTAAATATTGTAATAAAATATGTCAATGTCCTTATTAGTCATTTTTTATATTTAAAGAACTACAAGCTAACAGTTATTTATCAAATATTTTTATACAAATATTTAATTCAATTAGCTAGTCAAAACAGTTAATCCAATCCACTCCCATTAACGCTAACCATTAATTACCAAAGAGGCGATTAAATAATCATTAAAAAAATTATGTTTATTCATATATATTTGAGTTGTAAATTTAATAATATTTTTATAATTTAAGTTAATGGAGTGTAACTTCTTTTTTTTTATTAATTCTTTAGAATACTCATTTGTATATGTTCTAATGGAGTATATTTTATATAAATATATATATAAACATTTCAGTGAGACATGGTAAATAAGTATCTCATGTTTTTAATCCAGCTCATTTTGATATCGCTTTGCTGGAGTCTGAATCATCTATTGAGATATATTAGAATAATGCTAAAATTATGATATTATATAATGATGTGATTTATTTCCATTATTAAGATATAAGAATAGGTTGATTAAAAAAACGTGAGATTTCGTGGGTGCGAAAAAAATATTGTCACAATTCGTAGGTTTGACGATAAATAAGAAGATCATGTGAATGATTTAGTTGCAGGGACAATGATATATAACAACAATGACAATGATAAAGTAGACGATGAAATTCAAAAAATTAAAGTTTTTTTGTGCAAGTTGGGCATTCAAAATCTTCCTACTACTTGAGAGAGTATATTGAGATATACTAGGATATTGGTGAAAGTACGATATTATATAAGAATGTGATATGCTTACATTATTATTAAGAGATGTTATTTTTGTTGACCAAGTTTTAAGTTAGGTCCTGTAATTTATATATATTAATTATTATGAATGAGAAAAGGGGACCGAAGAATTTTATTATGATCCGCTGAATTGTATTATTCTAAATAATAACTTTGTGGTAAAGTTCTGTCGCTTTACTTTCTATACAAGTTAATATTCATAAATGTATAGTTTACCCTATAGGATTAACAACCAAAAAGTTGTTAATAATCAAATTTTTGTTCATTGCTGCAGTTATTATTAGATCGAAGTTATGTGTATCAGTGTATACATACTTTATCAACAGTATAACCTGCAGCAGATTTCTTACAACTCCAGCATTGGAGACTCAGACCCAGGCATTGGCAGTTCTAGAGTTGAAAGCAGAAGGCGACTGCCTGACTTGACCACCGCCTTACACCAGAACACAACGGCAACATCTATGCCAGTGTAACACTTTGTTGAATAACATGTTCAGATCCTGCCTGATTAATTTAAATAAGTATGTGCTCAAGGAAAGGCTGTTCTGTGCTTTTAAATTATAAATCTATGTTTTCTTATATCAATTGATTCAATTTATGTCATATCTTAATGTGTTACACATTATGTCGTAAGTGCTATATATTGCTTGCTATTGTACAATTTTTATAAACCTGTCGTGATTAATAGAGTATAATCAGTTGATGTTTTAGAATGATCTCAGTTTATATTAAAATGTTACATGAAGGCACTAATGAGGCAATATATGGGATAGGATATATTTTGAATTGTAGTGAGATCCATATATTGTAACAAGAGTTACTGTAATATTTGGAAACAGGTGCATCTGTTCCTTTGCAACAATTTTGCTGGACAATCTACTCTAGAGAGATCTATATCCACTTACGGTATCTTACATGTCAAGAACTCTTCCTTAAATCATTTTAAATATAAATATCACACAGGTATAAAGTTTTCCTTAGATCATGTTAAATATAAATATCACACAGGTATAAAGTTTCCTCTTCCTTGCTAAGTCTGCATCGGGGAGTCATGGTGTGTTTGACTTCCTTTCCTCCCACAGAGATATCTCCCAGCCAAGAGCTTTTTCTGTGGCTTCTGTCCAGGTATACTTCTCGGTGATTTAGCAGTGGTGCCTTTTTCAGGGCTACCATTTTGTTGTGGATTCTTGGCCAGCAACTTTGTGCAGTCATCTCCAGACCTTTTGTCTAACCAGGTGGTGATGTCTTTAAATACAGCCTCAATGTTGTTATCCGTCTCACCTGCTGTCAAGCCATGCCACATTCCTGGATACAGTTTCATGGTTTTGTCAACACTACTAGCTATCTCATATAATGTTCCACTTACATTGGGATCAGTTACTGTATCTGCCTCCCCATGCAATACAAAAAAAGGTAGTGTCACCTGCCAAGACACAGTATATCCAGTATTTAGAACTAACAGAGACGATGAGTTATTTCTAGCAAGCCTAGTGGATACCTCTTCTCTTGATAACAAGAGTTTGAGGGTTTAAATCTCAGTGGAAGTGTGTGTGCTTGTATCATATTAAGGGTCGCCTATCAAAACCTGCTTGCCTTTAAAAAGTAAAAAAGCGATAAGTCATGGTTAAGTTGTTAACTTGTTCGTTTACTAGTTTACAAGTTACATCCCTATTAATTGAACACCATTGCTGGAGTATGGGACTATGTATTTTTGTAAATTGCCATTGTATATACTGAAAGTAGTTGGCATTTACTAAACATGACATGCAATTAATAGAAAGCAGTCGAAGGGTATTCTGGTTTGTTTCATACAGTTTGATGGGTGGGTGAAATATTAAATTCATACTACCAATCCAGTGTTCATTGTAAATAGGACATAAATTAAAGTCTTTGCAAAGTCTGGAAAATGGGAAACACAGTCTCATGCTTGACATTACTGCAGGACCCCAAGCACAATCTATAGAGTAAATGCAGAATATAGTTGGTTTTAAGTGGAGGTCACACTCGCATCTATTAAGTAAAATCTTCGAACTACTACTAGAGAATATGGTTGTAACATTCAATGAACAAATAGAGATTCTTTTGTTAAATTCAAACTTAATATTACTTTTTTACCTCATTCCTGACTTCTTCACGAGTATATTACATGCACATGATGATGTAATCACAGAAGGAATGATTATAAACTTGTTTATATAACTATGAACTACATTAAAGAAGGATCACAGTAATGAGGACCTCACTCAAGCTATCCTCAAGATCCATGCTAGTTCGGAGCATTTCTAGAGCTGTTTTTAGTCGGGGTTTGTCTTGGTAGATAAGTCTATTACCACGTATCTGCACATTAAAGAGAAAAAGAGATCAAAGATTTGTGAGTACAAAGCTACTTCCTATTTATTGCAATTCACCAAGTTTTTTATCATATAATCTTAACCTCTTCCCGCTTAACAGGGTCCTNTTATAAGCTGAAAAAGTTGGTATATATGTACTTTTTCTGAAAATAAGTAACTTATTTTCAAATTTGGAAATAAGATTTGGTCTTAAATTTCTAAAATAAATATTAATTTTCAAAAAAAAATATGAAAATACTTTTTTAAAAAAAGTAACTTATTACTTATAAACTAAGCCAAACACCCCCTGTATTTGAGTAAGTATCCGAATTCATAGATGAGTCAAATATGCAATACAGAACTTCTGTTGATTTCTGAAGAACCAATAAAAGACATTTTCCTACTCTTTAACAAACTTCATATAACATTATCTTTAATTAACAAATAACCCCTACTAGAGAATAGGGATACCCACTCTTCTTGGTAACAAATTGATCTCCACTGAGACATGAATCTGATGATATTTGAATTTCAGCAGTTGATCGGCCATTACCTTACAACCACCAAGTAAATACATGTTGTTTCGACAGATTCACTAATTATTCGTAGTTTCTGGCTAATTGTGTTAAAGATCAATAGTAAAATTATAATACTGTACTACTAAGCCTTGATACAAATGTGGTTTTGACAATTAAATTTTGACAGTTAAATTATGGTTCAATGAATATATTCATCAATATATGTCTAGGAATTGCAAGTTGAATGGAAGAATGGATGTGCAGGAAAAAGATGATAAATTTATTGTTACAGGTAAGAAATAAAAGCCTCACACCAACCACTATAGTAATATTAGTACAAGAGGAGAAAAGCAATTAATGAAGAAATAAATTACATCGGAGTTGGTTTTTACTATGCCAGAAGAGCGAGCATCTCCGGTAGTATTAGCTAAATTGTTTTGCTTCAACAATGCTAGCTAAATTGGCTAGCTATGTGGTTATTTTACTTCGATCTCTATATATATTCTCTCACAAGAGGTAGATGAACAAGAGACGGAGATACATATAGAATACTGAAGCAGAGAGGTACAAAAACTAAGCCATATATGACTTAAAAGTTTTGAATGGCTAAAATTTTGCATAGCCAGGCCATAGCATTGAAGTTGTTAAATAGCTGTGTCTTTACAATTTAAAAAGATAGATTGCTACTTGCTTGGTAGAATGGGCACAATGCACATTGACAAAGTTTCCTATTTTAGACTAACATAAACCAGACTTGATTAAAATATGATATTCGCTAATGAAACAATGAACGAACCTACATTATTTTGCGTGTACACATTTTAAAGAAGCTTATTTCATTCAAGTACTTCAACCCTCTTCTACAAACAATACTAAACTACAATGAGCAAATAATCACTAGGCATTATTATGGAAAAAGTTAAGTGGAATCGGAAAGACAAGTGAAGGCTTATATCTACCTCTCATGAAATCACTGCATTCCATGCCGTACCCTGCAGCCACATTACGTAAAGGAAATTAGAAATAAACTAGCAGAGATTAGAAGAATGCGAAACTTGTCAAATACAGGGAGAGAATAAAGAATGCAAACCATGGCAAAGGAAAACGAGAGCTTTTGGAGACGATAAAGGGAGCCATCTGCAAGTAAAAAGCCACACCCCTCTAGAGTTCTTTACATATTCCTAGCAACACATAACCATGATTAATAATTTACACATACATGCATTCAGCATAATCCATATATGTGTAGGTTACATCTTATTAAACGATAAAAAATTGATGTCATTACCCCATAATATTCCACATCCATTTGCATAGCCCAGTAGAGTAGACAATTTCACTGCAGCCAGGAGAAGTGAAAGACTCTGAAAGCTTGAGGAGGTTTGTGACATGTGAATGAAAGAGAAGTTGCTCTCTTTTTTTCCTTTAAAGAGCTAGGCTGCTTATTACTGTGTGGACTTGCAGTGTATACAGTACTTTGTTAGTTGGCATTAATTACTGTGAAATTAGGGAGTTACTCTAATAGTCATGAGGTGAGGTCATAAATGATGGATACTTTACCTGCATGCAACAGCAGCATTGATCCAGAGTTCTAGAATCCGGTCTATGTTGTATATATAGTAATGGGCCCGGTTCAAATGACAATTGTGAAGAATTTGAATAACATTTGTGTAAAAATTATTGACTGTGTTCTAAACAAAAATAGATATATTTGATGTGGAAAATACTGTTACTTGAAAATTTTATAAATTTGTAATTTTTTTTAGTAAAATTGTTCATAACACAAATTAATTACAATAAGCAACATTTGTTTTCCTAGTTGTGCAATAAATAAGTTGGACTAGAGCTGTAGTTTGAATTGAGCGGACGGTTCAATTCGAACTTGTATATGAGCTGAAGTTAAACGGGTCTAGGTCCCTAACAAGCGATTGTAATAATCATCTATCCGCTATAATTTTTCACGGATAATATTAATATTTGAAATTTTTATGAATCCAGGAAGGTCACGTCATCTATATGCATGTGCTTCTTGGAACCCTTGTATGATTTTTTCTTATCCGCGAAAAAAAAAAAGCGGAGTGATGGTTATGAACCATCGATGAGTGTGGACCAAAACCCAAATTAAACACATGTTAGAGTTAAACGAGTCGAAGCAGAGTGAAGTATGCCTTGATTAAAACTTGACTCGAGCCCGAACTCAAACTTATTTATAATTATAAATAAATTATTAAAAATAATTGTATTTCAAATTTTTCTAATCGATGAGATCAAGTAAATTAGACTCAGTTTAAATTACAACTTAAAATTGTTTACCAGCGTGGCTCAACTCAGCTTCGTGATTGATTGTGGAAAGCTAGTGGAAGACAACGGAACCTTTTAAAAAATAAATAAATGATGCAAACGTAACGACCAATTCGTTGAGCAAAACAAGAAGTCTCGACCAATGATAGTCGACTCCCAATTTTTCTCTCTTCCCTCTCTTCCTTGTTCCTTCCCCCCTCTTTTTTCCCTCTTCTTTTCCTAACCCTAGCCACACCTTGTTATGTCCTTCCCCTTTTTACCTCTCCTTTGCACTTCTCTTCTTTGATTTTGAATCAGAGTTTGAATTTTATTGGGATCCTCTAGAACTTCCTTTCTTGAATTTCTTTATGGAATCCTTGAAAGCTGAAATTGTTAATGCAGACATCGTCTCTTTTGAGACTTTGGTCAAAGAACAAGGTGGAATTCACACTATCAAAAACAATGAAAGGCTGATTAAAAGAGGACCATTAATTTCCATTTGTTTTTCAATGAAATGCACTGAAAATGAAACATATAACTTGGGTTATGTGAAAGGGATAACACCCGTTACAAATCTAGATTGTTTCGAACAATTATGTTGTGTTGGTTTGTCATATTTTCCTAGAGGTTCTCTATTGCTTGCTTAGTGTTTGCTTTTATGCCCCAATTAAGATTTTATATTACTTTTTCTATATTTCATGATGTATTTAGCACAAATTGTGTTCACATTAGGCCTCTTCCCATCTATGTGATATATGGTTGTATCAAAATCCTTTTAAATCATGTTTTGGAATTTGTTTTTACCAAATCTTTAGAAGTTGCTAATTTTTGAAGCAAATTTGAGCTATTGGAAGTTAATGATGGATATCCCCTTCTAATGATTGTTGATATGGCTATTAACACTGCTACGCAGCTGCAGGTTGGCTTTAAACATGTCATTCAAGGTAGGAATTCTCCTGAAGATGGATGTGTGAATCATCATGAGATACTAGGATCTAACAGGGCTCTGGGAACAATTGATTTTGGAGCTCCAGAGGGTGCAGAATATGATCAAATTCAGAAGATATAAACAAACAGAGAAGGTCGGGATGCTGGTTTTATCAAATATGAAAGCTTTATCTATGTTAAATGCTTTGGTCATCTGAATGACTTAGTGCAAGTTGGTGTTCTACAATGCTTGTTCTGTTTGTCATCCAAGCATGTGCTCTGTTCTTGTCAAGACTTTAAGGATTTTATTCCTGCTTTGGATACTCCTCATGCTCAAGGTTCCATTTTCCTTAATCTGGACCAGTCTTCGGACTCCGGTGCCTTTAGGGATGAACCATCGTTTTCAACCTCCTCTGGCTCCAAAAAGCATTTGCATGATAATGTTGGCGAGGAGTGCCAAAGTGTTGTTAAATTTGAATTTGTAGGCCTGCGGGATGGGTTGGACAATCATGATATTAAAGAAAGGACCCAACCTCCGATTGAAGCTGCCTATATATGGCGCACACTGATTCTTATGATGAAGTTCCTTGGAACCAAGATCACGGTGCCAGTGAATGTAAGGACAAAGGGAATGGAATTATACTTAAACAGGTTGGTGCTCACATTAAGGAGGCTCAGCATCAGGGATGCACGGGTAATCAAAATATGATGGTTCAGTCTGAAGGATGGTAAGGATGGTGTAACGCAGGAGACATGCCACAAACCACGACTACTTCTAAGGAATGGAAAGGCTCTGTTAGCCAGGACAGTAGCAGTGCTTGTATTTCTAAAGATGTTGATGGCATTGTTGCCATATTTGTTGATTGATTTCAAGTTGTCTTAATTACTTTTGTTGTGTAATATGTTGATTATTCAGCAGTATAATTATAATTATGAACTGGGAGCGTGCTCCTGTATGACTTTCACTCCCTTAGGGAGTAGGGTGGTCTCGTTAGAGGCCACCCGCGAGACCACCCTTGTGCCTCTTTAATTATATATAAAATATATTAACTTAGCTAAAAAAAAGATAATGGACATAGCGTGAAGTTTCTACTGGAAATAATTAAGGTTGCTGGAAAAACTGGGCTCGGAGATTTTGTTGTTCGTGAAAAAAGTAAGATCACTATCACTTCTGACAATAACTTCTCCAAAAGGTAATTTCAGATTTACTAATATTCATTTTTTCAATAATAGTGATACCGTATTTTTAACATTGATAGATGAATAAAGTTATACTCTCCGTCTTTTTCGGTAGTTTATTTTGAACATTTTTTCTTTTAAATTATCTGTCTATCTCTTCGTACAATACAAATTTTCAATATTAACCTTTAGTTTAGTAGTTTTAATGCTGTCTTTCATTCACATAAATATCAAATAATATAATAAATATGGGTGAAGGGGATAAACCTATAAATTTAATTTTTTAATGTGTGTGAAAATATTAAAATAGACTACT
This sequence comes from Oenanthe javanica, assembly GCA_008931105.1. NCBI lineage: Eukaryota > Viridiplantae > Streptophyta > Magnoliopsida > Apiales > Apiaceae > Oenanthe > Oenanthe javanica. The sequence continues at coordinate 2,461 of QRFB01027715.1, read as the reverse complement.
GAAAGGGACGGAGGATTACATCTAAGTTGAGAATAGCGACTATTGTTAATTTGTAATGGATTTTGGTCTATAGAATTATAGAAATATTAGTTACGATTCATGAAACCAAAATTTATAAGTGATATACTATTATTTACCTTTTTTGTGTGCTTCCAGTTATTACCCGATTTCTATAAAAAATACTTGACAAAAAAGTACTTGAAGAAGAACAATGTCAGAGATTGGTGGCGTGTGATCATTTCCAACAAAGACCGAAATATTTATGAGCTGTGGTAATTTAACATTGCTGAAAACGAGGGAAAGGAAGAGGACTAAACAATTTAGTTTAGTTGTTTTGTCTCTAAACAAACGTTGTAGCCTCGTTATTGAATTCTTGTTTGAATTATCAGTATCAGATCGAGGTCTTTTTAAAGGTTTTTATGATATCTTGAAATTTTTGTTTACTAATGTGGAAATGTTTTTGTTGTTGTTAACTATTACATGTGATGAATACTATAACTAATCTTGCTTGATTGTCTAGTACAAGCATATATGAAGTATATATTGTCCTGCCTCAGTTTGGATACTTCGAACCAAGGGTATTTTATAGCTACAATTAATATTTGGTTTGTCTTTTAGCTACAATTAAGGAGTAAAGAGGTTAGTATAGTCTTTGACTAACCTTCTATATATGTGTACTACGGATGTAGTGTGTGACCCAATTGAGAAGAAATAATCTAGCCGTTTTCAGTAAAATGCAGTTTTATAAATATATTGTTATCTCTTTGTTCATCTCTTTGTTTTTCAATTACTTACAAAGTTATCATGATATCAAAGCCTCCAATCTTGTCAATGATATATTTGTCTTACATAGCTCATACACCCACCACACTAGATGAGAATGTGGAGATCTGTAACATCATTAATTTCTAGAAAATTAAAATTGTGTGGGGGCTTCAATCTTCCTCTTCACTCTTCTAACCCACCAAAACATGTTGCTTTTCTTGCTTCCCAACAAAATTTATTCAAAACCCTAGAGATTTTTTCCCTCAAGATTCATCAACCTTATTTGCTTATGAGTAGGTAGTGTTCATGCTGATAAAGATGATGTTTTTAGTGATACCCACAAAGTGTTTGATGAAATGTGTGAAATGAATAAAGAGGATATTATTGATGAGAATGCGACTAGTGATGTTATGGGTGACGGTTTAAATGAAGGGGGTGTTGTAAGTGAAGAGGTTGTGTTGGAAAAATCGGAGGAATTGAAACATGCGTTGTCTTTTGCTTTGAGTGGTAATGTTGATGTTAAAGCTTTAAGGTCATGTCTTTATAATGATATAAGTGTGGCGATACTGGAAAAGTTTGTTGTTATTAGGGTAATATTATCACACGTCTGTGTAAAAATGGTTCAGTGTCTACGCACTGCGCTGGAGGGTGAAATCGTCGATGACCTGCATGGAATGACCCATGTATTGGTTCTGGTTCACAGGTAGCAAGTCAAGAGACCTATGAAACCTTGGGTGCTATTGTGAGGAGTCAAACATGCAACAGACAAGTTGGTTTCCTCATAAATCGACACGTTGCAGTCTATTTAGATTACCCAAACCAGAAGATGTTCCATCTTTTGCCTCCAACACTTGGACATGGTGTGTATCTTGGTGAAGTAGAGATAGCTACTTCATCCATTTATCACAGATGACCTTTGGTATGGCATATTTGTTTGCATCAACCCAGAGACATTTGTGAGGACAGATGGGGAATTCATCCCGTTTAGTGATGATTTAGACTTGTCAACTGTACCTACATCTGTCTAAGGTGCAGGAAAGATTGGAGATGTTAAGAATATAGACTTGCAGTCTCCAGTAAATAGTCTTATTGGTAAGCAGATGATGAAGGTTGGGAGAAGTTCTAGTTTGACTACAGGGACTGTGTTGGCTTGTGCCCTTGAATACAATGATGAGAAAGGAATATGCTTTTTAACCGACTTTTTTGTTGTTGGGGAGAACCAACAGACTTTCAACCCCAAAAGGTCTTTATTCACTTGCATATTGGTGCTTCCTTACTGGTTCTTTGCATGACCATGAAGACAATTCAACATCATTCCAGGTCTCATGGAAGGCATTGCCAAGCCTGGTTATGCAACATGTGTGTGTTAATGAGCCGAGAATCACTTCTGAAATGTGCAGAATGAACGTGTACTCGAGCCAATCTCTAAATATTTAAGCTGAGAGGACACTTCATTGAAGTGACCTAGTACTCATGCTTATTTTGAGCTCTGTGAGCAATAGTCCTTTAATGGCAAGCGTAACCAGGATAAGTGTTTATCACAATCCTCTAATTGCAAGCAAAGTCAGGACTTGAATGAAGTTTAAACAATCCTCTAATGGCATGTAAAGTTAAGATTCCTCTAATGAAAAACAAAGTCAGGTTCCTTTAATGGCTTTGAAGCCAGGATTCCTCTAATGTAAAGCAAAGTCAGGGT